>MJUU01028199.1:6913-39977 GCA_002080025.1 Modiolus philippinarum
ACCCCCCCCCCCCCCCTTCAGGTTAAATGGTCGGTCCCTAAATTTTTGTAAATTTTGTTGAAAACTAAGGAGTATCTCCCTCATGCAAAGCTCTGTCCTTAGATGATTTTGGCTTTACATTTAGATCATATTGGTTATTTGTTCTCTATCAGTTTTAAACATCTTTGAGTTTATGGTCTTCCAAACGTTTAGATTTTAATCTGCACTGAAGAGACATAAGTTGTCGAAATGCGCATATACAGAAAGTAAATTCACAGTGACTTCGGTATTTAGTCATTTTAAACCGAATTTCTTGAATATTTTATTTGCAATGTGATGGCTGCATGCCGAACATGCTTACCCTCCCGGTGCACCGGATGATAATTTCTTTCTAAACAGATCTACCATCGTGACTTATGTGTACAATTCCGTTCCGTCAAAAGACAAGGAAAATTGAAAAAAAATAAGTTTAAATAAGCCTTCTTTTAGGGAATCCAAAATACCACATGAAGCTACAATAACATAAACCCTATTCTTGAAAACAAAACACCCTTCAAAACTGTAATAACACAGATTATCTCCCTGCATGAATTGAAAACATATCCCAAAGTTAACAAATACTGTTTTCTTCTTATATATGTTTTTATTTTGACAATATGAAGTTTTTTTTTCTGTTCGCGATGTTTTCCAGAAGAGGTCGAACACTTCAGCGAAACTGGGTTCCTGGTTATCAACACTATATTGCATCCCGATTCTTAAATAGCAAGTGAATATATATCTTTTGTAAGCCTAGTGAACCTTTAAAAAATCTATTGAGAGATAAAGTGTTAAATTTTCTAGTAAATATTAAAACTTCAGTTCTGATCGAAATATGAGTGGTCCTTAAAAGATGGCCAAGTATATATATACATAATAATGATAATCGTCTGAGGGGCCCGACGAACCTGGACATCTTACTGAAAACTCTGGATTAGCATTTTTTGCTGATACGAGCCCTTAGGGACCGACCATTTAACTTGGGGGGGGGGGGGCTATGGTTTTTTTTCTAAAAAAATATTTTGGATCTGATTTTATGTGAAAAAAATATTTTGGCTGCCAAAATGATAAAAAAAATTTCTGAATGAGGTTTTCTGCCCAAAAAATTATTTTAATTTTGAAAAAAAATATTTTGTTGATACGCGTGCAAAAAATAAATAATTTGTTTCGCGCGAAGACGAAAGACGAGTACCTTTACAATGAAGTACATAAAACATGAAGACAATACACACAGGTACTGTCCGGACAAATGCTCACAGTTACTGACAGCTAGCTAAGGACATAATTTCCGTTGACTATGATATCAAGCCTTCTTACATATGAAACTTCAATTGAATACTTCTAAATATATTATATAAATTATTTATTTGCTTACATCATCATTTCAGACAACTGCAGTCATCTTTTGATTTAATAGTGTTGTTAGAAACTAGAATTAGTCTCTCTTGCATAAATGCAGTTTAAACATACATCATGGATAAAAATGAACATATCTTCTCATTCTACCTAACGTAGATCGTACAATGTACCTGATTTCGTTCACAAACAAAACTTGTTCGGATTTCACAAGACGCATCATTCCACTTTTTATAAACCCAGACACCTACACAGTCGCCATCTCCACTGGGTTCACTTTTTCGCCACATAAAGTCTGAAGGCTCCTGAAAATCGGTTATCCAGAACCATTTTCCGTCCAACCTCCTGAGGCCAATCCAAATCGTCAGTAATGATTTTGCTTTAGGAGAATAAATTGATATGTGAAAAAAGGACCACACCATTTAAATTTAATGAAGTATTGTGGAAACATTATATAAATGAGAGAGTCTATTCATAAAAATACTCTTTTTATAAAAGGTAAACAAAACTGGTTAAACATTAACATTAAATAGATTCTTAAATATCTTGGTAGTTTTAATTGAAATTATTAAAATATGCTGATTGCCCAAACCGCTTATTGAACATATTGTATTTAAATAATACTATATGTAAAAAAAACTTCGTATTTAAATAATACTATCTATAAAAAAAACAAGAGATGTCAGTAGCCAACATAGCTCTTCGGGGTATAGAGTGATGTCAATGCAAAAGCACTCTGAAAGTATTACCTTTTTAAAAATTAAATACAATCGAGGTCAAGGTCACATATTTGAAATCTCAAAGAATGGCTATAATGAAATAGGCAAAAAGGAGGATGATGAGTGAAAGCCTTGAAAATGAAAGACAAATCCTTATACCGATGCTTCAGACCAAATATCAAATTATTACCACATGCACAAGTTTAGAAATCTTTGACCAAAAAATCAATATATGGTAAAAATTGGGAAAAAAATCAAATTTATTCGCAAACAGGGAAACAGAATGAACTTGAAAAGGGGAGACATGGTACAATATACCATACAAAAAGCTTAAGGCCAACTGCATACATTAACTGCGAAATCCTGGACGAATGATGTTGAGGACGGACGACGGACACATTGACAGACAGATGGACAAGGCCAAATCAGTATACCTCCTCTCCGGCAGGGGATATAACTATTACTAGTAAAACTTGAGGTTGGTTATTTGTTTGTCTGGTTAATTTTAAGATTTTCAATTCAGGGCATTCATTGAAGAAATATATCGTGTTGTCGAGTGGTATTTCCCAAAAAATACCGACTGAGAGGCTGGGCATATTTCCCAAGCCGTAAGGCGAGGGAAATTTTTGCAGCCTCGAAGTCGGTATTTCTGGCAAATACCACGCAACAACATGATATATTTTTTTAATTCCACCGAATAACTTTCTCTTTGCCGCATTAAATATTTCTAATTTGAATTCTTTCCTAGTTTTTAAATTTTTGTTGTTTTGGCGATGTGAATTCATCCACGTGACATCACCGATTATGTATTCAATACCAAGTACTTTATTTATGATTTTTAATTTGGATTAAAAAAAGTCATGAAATTGAGGTGAATTTGTACTTGTTACCTTGTAGTCTTTATACAGGAAGGACTCTTGATATTCAATAAAAGATAAATAGGAATACGTCTGTTGAGAGAAATTGTCAAAATGATCCATTTGTCTTACTTCTGCTTAGAGTATTTCTTAGGGAAAAAAAAAACAGTAAACACATTATCGGTTTTATTGGTCTGCTAAGATCCTCTGTAATTAAACAAGACTGGAAAGGGTTTTAAATCAGTATCGCAATTAGTTATAACAATGATGACACCATCGTCATTTCAAGTTGAAATTGACATCGAATACATATTTCATCCTTCAATCAATACATGCTTTTAAGATTATTGAATTGATTTGTATATTTTGTACCACAATAAAAAAAATAATTGTGATTTGTTATTAAGAAAAGATGCTATTTTTAGAACGTGGTATTTTTTCAAAATACAACGCTGTGATGGCAAATACCACGTACGGCAATGGTGAAAAATAGGAGAAAATCATGGCATTTGTTAAAATATTCAATGCATGTGAACCAATCAAAGCCAATATTATTATATAAGTTTGGAATCATTTTGTAGAACATATATTTAAAGGTTGAAAAAGTCAAAATCAATTTTTCCGGGGGTTTTAAGAATTGATTTTTTTTTCTTATAATAAATATTTATCAAAGTATTCATTTACCTTTCGCTCTAGACTCAATCCACTCTTCTTCCTTTTTACTTTCTATCTTGGCCAAGAATCCACCATTTTTCCTGCAGGTAGCCTTCAAAACAAACTATCTGATCACCAGTTTTTATACGATATCGTATACACTATCGACCAAGTGCGAATCGATGGGATCATTATTAGAGTCTAAACAATAGATGCGATTCCGATACAGGAATTATTACTGTCTTAAAATCAATAATGTTTACGACAGTAATAATGACTTTTTCAACAATAGCATATATTGTGTTGACTATCATTATGATCTCGTCGATTCGCACTTGGTCGATAGTGGTATATTAAAGGTTATTGCATGAATATTGTCCCGAGCAGAATTTTATATTGCAGTGCACGAGCTTGCGAGTGCAATATATTCTACGAGGGATAATATTATACAGTTACTAGTAGAAACTCAGAATGGAGCAATATAGAAATTTTAGACAGAGCTATATTTATTGGAATCATTTGCAAATTAAAAAAAGTTGAAAAACATGATTGAGAACTATTTTATATAATAGTATTTCAAATCGTGAAAAATCTTTGACGTTCATGTGATACTTGTATTTATACAATTATGGTCTTTTGTAGAGGTCTATTAAAACTGATATCAAGCGTCAGTCAATATAATTGATATTTAGAGGTCTATTTAAACCGATATCGACCGATACAAAAAACCTTAATTGTTTTATTATATAATTAAAAAGAAAATATATCTTTCAATAATCTGTTAAAATAAAATTCATCAATCTTCACGAAAGTTGAAAATTCTTGATTAAAAACAAAATTCAAGAGAACAGACTTTGAATTTGTGTAAATTTGACAAAAGTTTACTAACCGAAGACTCATTTGCCCTTTTTGGCATTTCGGTATTATTTGATTTCCAATGACACCTTCTGACATCGACGTTGTACATAATGTACCGATTCAGAAATTCCGTACTCGCAAAATATGTCTTGACCAATCAGCGACGTTGTGAACAGGGTTTCAGTGATCGATTAATGCCCTTATTTCACCGTGTTTCGTGCATGCAAGCCAAATTCTTACTTTTCGTTTATTTTATCGACTATTATATTTGTTTAGACCTTCATCTTTGGCGAGACCTTCATCTTTGGCGTGACATTATCTACATAGTATATATATATATATAATTCAAAATGCTAATAATATGGCAAATATGCATACCGTAAAAATGTCATCTACATCTAGTACATGATTTTTGTCTCCACAATTAACCATTTTACATGTACATGCATAGCCATAGGAACATATTTTCATCATATTAATTGTTCAAAAAGGTCAAAATAAAAAGTAATGACTGACCTGCCTCGGCCTACTGATCCAATATCCTTGATGCGAATAGGCCGCCCGGTCAAGAGAAGCAATTGTAAACTTGTTTGAAAACTTTGACAAAAAACAATTACTTTCTTAAAGATTGGGCTGACCGATTTTTTACTGCTGCTTATTGTATGTTTATCTTCGTCATTCTCAACATTTCAATGGCAAATCACCCATCTATAGCGCTAAAAGATTTAAAATGATGTTTTTTTTTTTGTTTTTTTTTGTCGGTGTCGGTTTTTTTCTTCCTGTTGAGATTTCGGACCGATAACGGAAACCGCGGTTCCGTAATTTATTAATTAGCTCAATAAGAAAAGTGCAGGCGCAATTGCATATATGCCAATGAAATTTTAAAACGGCACAACACTCCCAACTTTTGGATATATGAAGCTTAGTCGTAGTATTTGTTGTTTCTAACAACCTGGCGTCTCATTATTTTAGTAGTATAGATTATAGATAATAGTGTTGCACCTTAAACAGTTATTGACTGGGTCCGAAAACAACAGCTGTTTTGTTTGACCCGAGGACTGAACTGTTGCACGAAGCCGAAGAATGAGTGCAACAGTTTAGTCAAAAGGTCAAACAAAACAGCTGATGTTTGAGGACCCAGTCTATAACTGTTTTGTTATACCTTTTCATGTTCAATGTGTTTTAGTCTTTAATATATGTTTCATTGGTATATCTATTTATATCACTTTTATGCAACTGCAAACTTTCAGTTTTGTTAAATACGCTCCATTTTATCTGTATACAGCTCACGTCACTTTGGTTGTCCAGACGACAAAAGATCATGTGATATGGGCGTGATGTTTTTGAACCAATCAAAATAAGACAAGCGGTCAACAGTTCGTTTGAGGTCAACAGACTGAAAACTTTTGACTGGTCAATAGATCGATTTTGGGTTTGAGAAATAACAACAGACGAATTGTTGATTTTTTTTCCAAGTAAATTTATATAAGGGAAATATTATAAGGTATAATAATCCCCAATATTCATGCAATAACCCTTTTATTGTATGGCAAAGCTAAATATTCTGTTAGACAAGAGGCTTTCAAGAGCCTGTATCGCTCACCTGGACCATGGCTGACATAGAGATGAATGGCATTTCCAAAGTTTTAACTATGTTCCTTGCTGAGGCCACCTTGGAGAAGATTTCCCATACAGTCCTATGTTACAACTATGTTCTCTGCTGGCGGCCATCTTGGATGAGGCACGGACCTGTCGGATATCCTTTTGGAAGGGACCATCTAAAGACCATTGTGACTAAGTGTTGGTTCTAATTGGACCGGTAGTTTCTGAGAAAGAGGACCTTTGAATATTTTCCCATAGGGTCCAATGTTAAAACTATGTTCCCGGCTGGCCGCAATCTTGGATGAGGTACGGACCTGTCGGATAACTTTTTTTGGAAGGGACCATCTAAGGACCATTGTAAGTATGTTTAGTTCTAATTGGACTAGTAGTTTCTAAGAAGAAGATCTTTGAATGCATTTTCTGTTTGATCCAATGTTAAAACTATGTTTCCCGCTGGTGGCGATCTTAGATGAGGTATGGACCTGCCAGATATCTTTTTTGGATAGGACCATTTAAGGACCATTGTGAATAAGTTTGCTTATTATTGGACTAATAGTTTCTGAGAAGAAGATTTTCCTATGTTAAAACTATGTTCCCCACTGGCGGCCATCTTGGATGAGGTACGGACCTGTCGGATACCTTTCTTGGAAGTGATCATCTCAGGACCATTCTGACTATGTTTGGTTCTAATTGGACTAGTAGTTTCTGTGAAGAAGATCTTTGAATGCGTTTCCCATAGAGTCCAATGTTAAAACTATGTTCTCCACTGACGGCCATCTTGGATGAGGTTTAAACCTGCCGGACACCTTTTTTGGATGGGACCATCTAAGGACCATTGTGACTAAGTATGGGTATAAATGGGCTGGTAGTTTCTGAGATCTTTTGTGTTTCCCATAGGGTCTAATGTTAAAACTATGTTCCCCGCTGGCGGCCATCTTGGATGAGGTAGTGCGATAGTTCCTTTATGCAGCTTTACGCCAGAAAGCATGAAGTTAGTCTTTTTAGTCTTTATGTAGCTTGATACTAATACTCGGCGAATTCTGCTGCCCATATGTCGGTTTCAAAAGCTCCATGGAGCTTATGTTTATTGTTTATATATGTACCGACTTTTAAATAAATATTACTTGACTTGACTTAAAACACAAATAGGTTACTTAGAATCCTAATAAGATGGTATATTTTCGTTCTGTTATGATTATAACTGATTGGAAAATATCAAACGAAACATATTGTATTTTATGGTGGCCAGATGCGGCCATTTCGCGTTTTTTGCGTTTGCGCCTTTTCACCTTTCACTTTCCACCGAGAGGAAACGAAGGCGAAAACGCTAAAATGTGAAAACGAAAACGTGAAAACGCGCTATGGAGAAGACCAAAACGCAAAAGGCGAATCACAAAAACGGGAAATGAGTTTCACTTTATGTTTTGGCTTTTTCGCTTTTAGCGTTTTCGCCTTCTCGACTTTGCGTTTTCGCTTTCTCAATTTCTCATTTGCACATTTCTGCGTTTTCGCATTTTTGCATTTTCGCATTTTTGCATTTTCTTCTCGGAAGTTAAGATCTAACGCATGCGTCATTTGAAACAAAAATTGAAAACTAATATGTGTTATGTTGTGTCCAAATTTAATAAACTCATGAACTGTACAAATTTTTGAAATGAATCATTTCCGGTGTAATCACTACTCACACCTACTTATTTTTGTATTTTGTATACGTTTAAAGACTTTCATATGATGAATTCTCCCTATACCGTATGTGTAAATATTATTAGAAGATGAAATGTTATTTCATAGTAAGTAATAGAAAAAAAAGAAGGGAAACGGGAAACATGTCAAAGAGACAACAACCCAAAGGGGAGTAATAACAACTCAAAGCCACCATTAGATCTTCAATGAACGGCCACCCCACACCAAACGGCAGGTCGGGGTCGGTCCCTATATAAAGAGTAATATCAAGTTCAGCGAAATAAATTCCACCCTAGAACGTAAACTAAATAGAAAACAGACAGGACACACAAAGTTTAAATTGATGTGCATTGCTTAATCCCCGTCTTAAATTTAACTGGGTATGTGTTGTAACAAGATCATGTCACCTTGGACAATTTTTTCGAAGTAATTTCATGGTATTTTGACATGAATTATCTTCCTTTCTTTGTAACATTGTGCTTGTTTATGAGAATAAAATCATTCATTCAAAAACGTATCAATTTCTTTAGCTATGTAGTACGCATGGAGATTTTAATAGTGATTATCTATCAGGAGTTCAATATTCACAACCTCTTTAACGAATACTTAATATACAAAAAAAGTCATGTACTTACTTCAGAATCCATCCAGTTCTTCTTAGCAGTATTAAAACTGTAACAATGCCCATCAAACTCTTCCCATCCAGAAGGACAATGCATTGGCTTTTTATCTAGAATACACAAGATAAGAATAATGTAAATCCTGTCCTAAATACAATTTTTGGACTCTTAAAAAAACAATAGAATAAAAAAAATATAGAGTCATGTGATCACCACCTGACATGAGCACTGCTTCCTTTTTTGGGTTAGCCAACAATACCATGTGGAAATGTGTAGAAACACTTAACTCGTCGAAATACGAATTATGCAGTAAAAATTCACAGTAACTACGGTATTTTGTTATTTATTAAATACCTTTCTCTAATTTACAGTGACTTCGGTATTAAGTTATTTGATACCACTGGGTCTATACCACTGTTGGTGTACTGTTAGTCCCTTACGGTATTCACCAGCCCAGTAATCAGTGGTTCGGTGCTGACCCGAAGGCCGATTTCATTTGGAAACTTGCAGGACTATCTTCCTCATGCAAACGTCCGTCATTAGTTGTCATTTTTGCTTTCCATTTATATACTAGGCAAAAAAAAGAAACGTTACCCGTCCGTGTATTTGCAATAGACTTGGAATTTGGTGTCTCATATCTTTTTTAAAAAAAATCGAAACGACCGGAAATTTTCACAGAATATTTGTTTAACCCAAAGATTTAGTTTTGTGCAAAAAATGAAAATTAATTTTCACAGTTTTTGAGATTCCAAAAAAGTGTTTTTTACCCCAAAAATTGAAAAACATTAATTGCAACAGAAATTGACAAGCACATACATTACCTCGTAAAAAATTGAACCCTTTACAAAGTAAGATAACAAAATAACGCACATTTCAAAAATGTATTGCTCATTTTGATTCGTTTTTGTGACACCCGTTTTCCAGTCTTCCAAACTGAAGTTCCCAATTAAACATTGCAAATGCCTGCAAAATGAAGAAAACGGTTGGATGGTTGCCTATTTAACACACAGATTAAAATCTTATAAAAAGAATAAAGTCACAGATAGAAAAAAGAAGGGAAACGGGGAATGTGTTAAAGAGACAACGACCCAAAGGGGAGTAAGAACGATACATACAAATTTAAATAGACAATATTGAAGGAGTGTAACGTTTCTTTTTTTTTTTTTTTTTTTTTTTGGTCAGTATATTATTACGGTCTTTCACCAAATGTGAAAGACCTAATTGTATTTCTTCTGATTATTATTATTATTAAGGTCTTTCTCACTATAGTAGAAAGACCTTATTGTATTTCTTCATATAATTATTATCATTTGTTTTTCTTCCGCGGAGCTTGTTAAAGGCGTGTCTTGACATATCTTTTCGAAACTTAGTACAGTTAGTCAACTTTGTCTGGCATCGACCCAAGTCGCTACCCCGGTTACACGTTTTTGACCCCCAAATTGGTCGATGTATCAAAGTTAACGGATTTCGATGAAATTTGGCTTTCATTGCCCTGATTAGAAAAACACATGAAAAAGGGGTCAAAACATTTTTCGTCAGCCATTTTAAAAATGGTGACCATTTGAAATTTTGTTATCGCAATATATAGGAAACGATAAAAAATTAAGGAAAACATTACATTGCAAAAATTCTCTTCTGACTGAGATCTTTGTTCGATACATTTGAACGAAAATTTTGCGACTAACTGTTTTTGAGTTATAGCCCTTGATGATTGTCAGTAATTTTTTTTTTTTTTNCTTTTAAATGCGCACAGATGACATAGTGAACATGTATGTTTAAAGTGATCAGTGCGAAAAGACCTTCAATTTGAGTACCAGGTTGAAGGTCGTCCGTGATCTTTGACCTTGTTTTTAGATAAACTCGGAAACCGTAAGAGATGGCTGATCAAGTATAAGAGCAAAAATGTTCAACAAGTCAAGGGCTACATTTGTTTTTTTTTTTGGAACCGAAGCTCTTCAATGAGACCCTGCAGAGTTATTGCCCTTGACGGGTTTTGGAAAGCGGTTTTTGACCTACAAATTATAAACCCACACGGATAGTATAGTAAACATATATTTAAATTAATCATTAAGAGGAGATTTAATTTGAGCACAAGGTCATATGTCATCAAGGTCACTGGTCAAGGATGTCATAAAGGTCACTGGTCAAGGTCCCTGCAAATTTTGGTCTAATTCTAAAATAGTAAGAAATGGCTATTCACATGTAAAGGAGAAAATGTACGTCTCATAAATGTGATTTCAAACTTAATACATAACAATTTCAACTATTATTCATAACATTGACTGGGAAAGACCTTGCATTTCTTTGCAAAACAAATGCCTTTTTTAATTATCTTTATATCCTTTTTCTCGCAGCCAAAAGAGTAAAAGTGCCACCACATATCAATTCGATACTTGGTAGTAACAATCGACTTAGTGAGGGGTCGAAGCCAATGACCATGTGAAACTAATCTATTTTAAGTAATGGAGTTATCTATCCGAATACGGTTTATCTTATTATCATGGAAGCTCAGAAACCTTAACCGATATTAAAATTCTGTGATAGGAAAATGTTGCATTAATCTTCATTGTTTGGGGAAGGGTCTGCGACCCCGGTTATGCGTTTTTAATCCCTGAATATGCAAATTTCTCAAATTTATCGTATCCCCATGAAACTTGGTTACCAGGTAGCTTTCATAGTCCCGATTACAAATCTGGTGTAGAAATTTTTTTTTTTTTGGTCCGCCATTTTCAAAATGGCGGCAATTCGAAATTTTGTTATCGCGATATCTCGGAAACGATAAAAAAAATTAATGAAAACATAATATTGCAAATATACCTCTCTCATTAACATCATCGAGATCATAATCTGATTTATTTGAACGAAAACTCTGCGACATACCATTTTTTAGTTAAAGCCCTTGGTGCGTTTCGTAAATCTTTTTTTCTTTCTTTTTTTTTTCTTTTTTTTTTTTTTGCGAATAACTTTTATACGATTACAGATAATATAGTTAACATATATGTTTGAAGTAATCAGTAAGAAAAGACCTTCAGAGTACCAGGTTAAAGGGCATCGGTGATCTATGACCTTGACCTTTTACCTAGTTATCGGATTAAGTCGTAAACCGTAATAGATGGCTGAAGTATATCAGCAAAACTATTCAGGATGTCTAAGGCTACTTTTTTGTCATTGGACCGAAGTTCTCCGATGACTACCTAGACAGTTATTGCCCTTGACGCGTTGCGGAAAATGTCAGTGGTTTATTACGTATAATTTTTCAACCGTTGCAGATAGTAGGATCAAGTAACATATCAAATTAATCAGTAAGAAATGACCTTCAATTTGAGTGCAAAGGTCGTCAAAGACACTGGTCAAGGTTTTAGACAATTTTTGGTCTTTTTATGGAAAAACTATTAAACGGTGCGAGATAGCTGGTTAAATGTATTGGAGAAAATGTGAGTCTCATCAAGGTTACATTTGGTACAAGGGTCCATCATAATTGGACCATTGGTTTTTGACCTCGGGTCTCAAATTCGTTTTTCGAGGTCTGATTTTATGGAATTTTTGCACAAATCTCAAAAAATATATCATTTTGCTACAACCCTCATGGGTTAAAAGCTGACAATTAAGTTTTTATTAAAGATACACAGAAACTCTGAAGGAACTTTTGTTTACATTATATTTTGACCAGAATAGACAATAAAATCAAACTCAAACATGTTAACATGATGAAAAGCTTGTGAAAGACCTTGCTTGTGCTTGTGTGCAGATATTCTTTCAGTTTTTAAACATCGTTGAGTAGATGGTCTTCTAGACGTTTACATTTTATCTGCATTGAAGAAACATAAGTTGTCG
Organism: Modiolus philippinarum; assembly: GCA_002080025.1. Taxonomy (NCBI): domain Eukaryota; kingdom Metazoa; phylum Mollusca; class Bivalvia; order Mytilida; family Modiolidae; genus Modiolus; species Modiolus philippinarum. Next base: position 19,112 of record MJUU01028199.1, read on the forward strand.
AAATGGCCATATGCAGAAATCAAATTAACAATTAAGTTCGATATTTAGTTATTCTTTTTACTGTCTACGACCTTTCAATAGCAATTGCTATTAAATTACTTACCAGACACTACCTCACTATATAATTGAAGGCGAAGTTTGCCGCGCCATTTAACCGGTTTCACCAAGAGTGTCTTTTGAAAGGCCTGTACTAAGTCAGGACCATTGCATTCGTCAATTTTACCAGGGATTTTCCACCTGCTTTGTCTTTTTGCCTTTTAGGCTTTGGCTCTTGACAATTCTGTCCTGTAACTTTGTTATTATAGGATTGTATAAACTCCGGCAGCTCACTAACAAACTGAATAAAGTCCGAAGGACTTTATTTAAAGTTTGTGTGTGAGCTGTCGGAGTTTATACATACACAATTTCCTAAAAATGAGTGTTCAATCCTTATAATTCCAATTTAGTACGTTAAAAAATGAGTTATCCATGTTAACGACGTCTTTATTTGATGCACTATATTTTTGCGGAGCGGATTAATTGGCAAAAGGAAATATCGCAAAATATTTCCGTTTGCTATTCATGACGTTGACCAATGAAAATGAACGTTACAATTACATTTGGAATTATTACGCAAAATTCAAGGATTGTTGTGACTTTCGGTTTTAATTGTCCTTGAGGCTTCAGAAAAGATGATCATTGAATCTGTGTCAACAGGGTCCAGTATTAAACTATGTTTCCTGCTGGATGCCAACAACTTGTCAACTGACTTTTTTGGGGACCGTTGTACCTTAGTTTGAATCTAAATTGCTAGTTAGTTTCAAACAAAAAAATATTGCTTTTTTTTCATTTTCTATGGTCCAGCATTTAAGTAAGTTATCCATTGGTAGCCAATTTGAATTCTGTGGATATACAGGACACAAGTTTTGAAAGGGAACCGCTTAAGAACTATTGTGGCCAAGTTTGTTTTAAATTGGCCTTATAGTTAATGAGGATTTTTTTCCATGGGGTCAAATGTTAACTTTTTCCCAGGGACCATTTATTTGATCTTACAGAATCAAATTCAGTTTTCTTCGAAATTATCTTGTTATATTGACTATTTTCATTGTCATATTTTTTTATATCCGTTGCGTTGCTAAAATCAATAATTTTCTAAAAATTAGTAACGGCAGCCATGTGGTTTTGTCCTCGAACTAATTGAACACAATGTTGCAAATACATACATTTTTGATTATCCAGCCCAAGTTTGGTTAAGGGACCGACCATTTAACCTCAAGGGAGGGCTATGTATTTTTTTTTTTGAAAAAATATTCTGAAGCTGATTTTATGTGAAAAAAAAATGCTGCAAAAGTTATGAAAAAAAATATTCTGAAAGGGGCTTTCTGCCCAAAAAAATAATGCTTATTTTCAAAAAAATATTCTGTTTGTTATACTAGTTAAAAAAATTTCTGTCCAGAAAAATAAAACCATACCTCCCCTCTTCAAGTTAAATAGTCGGTCCCTAATAAAATCCTAGCAATTAAAGATAAAATTGGACGTACTGACAACGACGGACGCCTAGTGATGGTAATAGCTCACATGGCCCTATTATCCAGGGAAGGAGAAAGGTTATGAAATTCCAGAAATTAGTGTAAAACCGAATGAACATTTATCTCCTGTTTTTAAATGCAATGGAAGACAATCGATTTGAAGAGTCAGTATTTGACCAAGCGCGTGAATGAAATACGAGATATTTCAGTAACTTGAGATTGCAAAGGAAGACCTTCCCCTAAAATATCTTCCTTTTAACAAAGAGAATAGAGAATAAATTCCTACAATATATCAGTGACACTATAAAATACGACTGTAATCACTGTGTAAACGGTGTCCTTTATAAATTGTGCCTTCGTATTCTTTGTTAGAAATTAAGAAGGCACCGTACACCAAATAATATAGTGTCCTTAGTGAAAATGTGCCTTCATGTTCCCTACAATCCAGGTAAAAAAGTAGATGAAAGCACATTTTATAGAGGACACTGCTCTTGTAGAGAAGGCATGTACACGTTTACATAGTGTGATAATGTCAGTCTTCATTAACAGTACAAATCGCACATATACAATGTACACTAGTATTATTTTTTCGGATGGCTAAAAAGCCGATACTCTTCAAAAACAAACAAAAACTATATCTGAATTGATAAGGAACTTTACAAGATTTCTGCGTCATTCGTACAAAACACTGTTAACTTTTTTCAATTATCATGAAAGAGGTACATGCACATAAGGGACCGACCATTTAACTTGAAGGGGGGGCTATGGTTTTTTTCTAAAAAAATATTTTGGATCTGATTTTATGTGAAAAAAATATTTTGGCTGCCAAAATGATGAAAAAAAAATTTTCTGAATGAGGCTTTCTGCCCAAAAAAATAATGTTAATTTTGAAAAAAAATATTTTGTTGATACGTGTGCAAAAAATAAATAATTTGTTTCGCGCAAAGCGCGAAAAAAATTTTCTGTCCAGAAAAAAAACCATAACCCCCCCCCCCCCTTCAGGTTAAATGGTCGGTCCCTAACAACTAAAACTGACAACACTTTCATTTTATACAACAAAATTTAAAATGATCTATTGATATTGATTTGAATACATACATATTTACATTTATGTTATTTTTATCATAGTTACAAAATATTGATCAAATGTAATATGAGAGCAAAAATAAATGTCCTAGGTGAAATATCCAGTAAGAATAGTAAAAAAACTTAAATTGTAATATGTTATAGATAATTATTATACTTCATGCAAAAATCTAGTAATTTGATTGGATGAGAGACATGTGTTATTTCACCATAACACCCTCCACATCAATATCACATGCCCAGAAAAATATCACATGCCGGCCAGAAAAATATCACATCCGCAGGAGAATATCACATGCCAAGAAAAATATCACATCCCCAGAAAAATATCACACCCCTGTGTCGGAATTTAATTAATTTGTTTACTGTTTATTTTTTTTTGTTATGTTTGAATTCCTGTTAAAAATAATTGAATTTTAGGTAGTACTGTAGTCTTCCGCCATTTTGACTTTGTTATTTATACTGTTTTGGTATTATCTGCTTTTTAAATATGCAAATATTTTTATTTGTAATGTATCAATAAATATTATATCAGTGACAAAAAAATGCAAAAGACCTACATTGATTTTATTTTACATGTATTTATTTAATTAGATGAGGTATGGTAATTTGATAATTAAATATTTTGGAAGAGGATATTTGAAAAGGGAGATAATCCGACAAAAATATTTTATGTAGATATCACTTTGAAAATTCACATTTTACAAATTTTATGGAAAACAAAGTCGGTGAAGCCCATTTTTCTTTACATTATTTGAAAGTATGTTCGAAGGGCTAACATATGACTAAAATAGAAAGAAATATATGGAATAATTTTAAAGAAAACCCCAAAATACCTTATACATTCATTGGAAATATTTGATTATTTTGATATTAGTTATTTTAAAAAACAAGCACGGTGACCCCTTTTTTATTTTTTTATTTCAATGCTAATATAATAAGGAAACTTTCTTGAGAATATAAAGAAAACCTATGGAAAAAATTTGGAATACCCATCTACCTTAAGTATTGTTTATTTTAAGATAATTTTATCACTAATCCCTGTTAATGGAACAAAGCCTAATTTGGAGGATAATGACAAAGAGACAACAATAGAATCCCCCCAAAAATATTACCTACAGATGTATTTTATTGGTGTTATTCAAACATGGATTTCACTTTGCTGAAGGCATTCAGTATAATAAATAACATACTGCCTTTAGTTGAGGGTGTTATGGCAGATGACCACACTAAGACAAAAAATATCACACTCTGAAAAAAATATCACCCTCGACTTCGTCTCGGGTGATATTTTTTCCTCGTGTGATATTTTTTGTCTTAGTGTGGTCATCTGGCATAATACCCTCAACTAAAGGCAGTATGTTATTAAAGTTGGACGCCAAATTTAGGTCATGTACCCACACAGCAGACCAGATATACTACAAATATCACATTAACTTACCCGCGGATCACTTTGGAAATGAACAATTATTGCGTTCAACTAAACTTCAAGACGATGGTGGTTGTGTGTGTGTGTGGGGGGGTTCAAAAATAAAGAGCCACTAACTAAGACAAACAAGAGACAAACACAGCATTAACATTTAACATTTAGTGGATGGGAAGTATATTTTCCCATAAAAATTAAAAGGATACGAAGTAAATGCACACGAAACAAAGTCTCTACAAATAATTGTAGAATTAATCAATCGAACAACGGTTTTATTGTTATTCTTTATCTCGAAGACACCACGAAGTCTTAAATGTATAGCAAGACGCCCTTAGTACCGGTTTGTGTGGAATTCATACATTTTTTGTCACATGGAATAATTTTCTTGTAACATTGGCTATCAAATGAAACAATAACAACGGCAGTAGAACACCGAAGGAACAAAGGGGTGAAATTCACAAAAATCGAAGTCCAAAGACAGAGCAAAAACGAGAACACAGAAAACAATGACGTTAGACACAAAAACAATGACACAAAAACAATAACAATAAAGGAGGGAGTCGTCATTCTCTTTTTTAAAATAAAATATGTTCATCTTTAAATCAAACTTTTTAAACTATTTCAAAGAAATAAATAAGAAAATTTGTATTTGCTATGTGTAAGCACCTACCTTTTAATCTTTTTTCTAGTTTCTTTAATGATGTCCTTATGTTTGTTAGTAAATCTACTTCTGGTCTTGATAAACAAAGGGAATTCTGCTGACTGGTTTCCTCATACTGAGAAAGGACCAGTAATATGAGTAACAGGTTACGCATTATTCAAGATAACCAATTCTTAATAATGGCAATAAACAACTGACAAAGGACATTTAACAAATCTCATCAATTTGATGAATGGAAAGGTGGTTTATTTTGTGACATGTTATATTTGCATTCTAACTATTAATTTAAGCATTGCGTGACATCATGCAACATCTGTCAGTTTTAGTCCATGCTGAAAGACGATCAAAAACTTCCGCAATTTGACTACTCGCGTTTGAACACCAATCAGCATTAGCATCAATATTTGAATACACAATGCTTACACACAATCGAGTGTATAACAAAATTAAAGTAAACATACTGTATATTTGTGTTGCCCAGTATATTTTAACCACCTTTTATAACCCTAGATATGTAAAGCTGAAAATCATCTCATCTTTTTCACTTCAAAAATTTTCCAATGTGCATTTGAACCCAGTCTACAGCACCCACATATCCCCCCGCATGCATGATTTGTCAGTTTGTTAAAACAGCAACTTTTTCAAACTGAAAGTAAGATTCAAGTCAAATTTTCTACATTTTTCTTCTTTTTTTTTTGTGCATCTTGAAATGTTTGATTTTAATGACTTTAGAGTTCTATCATAACAAAAAATAGCTCATTTGTTAATCTGTAATTCCTTTAACACCGTTGGATGCCTTCAATTAACAATGCAGGGATATTGAGTAAATGTTCATGAGACAAAGTCAGTAAAATTACATGGTAAGCATGAGCAATGAATAAATTCTTTTATAGTTCTTCTTCGGAGTCATCTCATTAGTCCGACACTTATTAATCTGACACTCATTAGTCCGACACTCATTAATCTGACACTCATTAGTCCGACACTTATTAGTCCGAAACTCAATAATCTTACACTCATTAGTCCGACACTCATTAATCTGACACTCATTAGTCCGACACTCATTAGTCCGAAACTCATTAGTCCGACACTCATTAATCTGACGCTCATTAGTCCGACACTCATTAATCTGACACTCATTAGTCCGACACTCATTAATCTGACACTCATTAGTCCGACACTCATTAATCTGACACTCATTAGTCCGAAACTCATTAATCTGACCCTCATTAGTCCGACACTCATTAGCCCGACACTTATTAATCTGACACTCATTAGTCCGACTTTCATTAATCTGACACTCATTAGTCCGACACTCATTAATCTGACACTCATTCGTCCGAAACTTATTAGTAAAAACTTTATTTGCACAAATAAACCATAACGGACTAAAGGAAAAATATAAAATAAACAATGACATACAAATTCACAAATTGTTTACAACATATAATAAGAAGATTAATCATATTTAATGAAGTAAAATTGGCCAATGTGGACCTCATTTTCGCAGATCTACATATTAGTCCGACACTTGTTATATACAACACCATTTTTTCTTTTCTTTTCCTAAACAAATAATGAAACGGTTTCCGGCAGTTGCTCCTCCGACCAGTAGTTCTGATTCGAAAGATCTCAAAGGTCAAAGGACGCTTGCTCTTTAATATTCTGACTGTCTGTCAGTTTCAAAATTATGTCACACAATTATAATTAAACTTCAGCCACATATAATTTGGATGGATTGAATTAATGGAATGTTAGGGCAAGTGTTAAAAGATCCGCTTAAACACGGCCAACAATCGCGCTAAATCATATCCAAATGATTTTGAAAACAATTTCGTTAGCGGGACTTCCGGATATGCGTTGCCGGGACTTTTGCTCTGCACCTCGAAGGTAAATCGTCTTTATTTTCTACATTATCGGACTATTGTTTGAAAAAGGCGAATGTCATTCGATGTGTTCTCAAGGCTCCTACCTTAACTGAAAACTACTGCAACAATTTCAGTGTGGTACGGACGCTAGAACCTTTATTCTGAGATAAGCCTCGTTTAAAACACTGGGAACGGACGAAATAATGCCTCGAACTCAATGGTCCGACTACATTGATGAACTTAAGTTGAATAAACATGTTTTAATAGTCTACAAGAACAAACAGACAAGTCTTCGTTTATCTTAAAACAGTATATTACTTAAAATCTCCGAAAAATACACATACTCTGAGTTAGCGGTACCAGATATGAGTTAGCGGTATCGAGTATGAGTTAGCTTACCAGCAGAAATACGTACGCGGGTGTCTGTCATATACAAGATTGTTTTCGTTTGTACTTTCATTCCACAATTTTTACCTGACTTTTTAACAGCAGATTCAAGACCATTATATACAAGGACAGAATTTTTTCGAACTTGTGTCGTATGACATTGAATAGAAATGTAAAGTGACTTAATCAATGACTGAGCATGTGGTCATTTAGTACAGATACGACATTTTTTTAGGTTTAACCTTCAACATGTTCCGTTATTTTGACACTGGAATATTGTTTAGATATAAAATAGTTCTTAATCAATGACCGTTTTATTTAAAATAGTTCTTAATCAATAACCGTTTAATTTATGAAATGAAGGTATTTTTATTTCAAGTTCTATTATGGATATCAATACAAGGAAACGGAAAATTTTCAATACAATACAATACAATACAATACAAGGCAGCGTGGAATCCGATCTGACAAAAAATCCGATTCATTCATGTACTCTTATGTGTGAAGTGCATAAAAACTGATGTACAATAGGGATCAATTTGCCAGTTTACAACAAGGGTCAATTTCGGGACATTTGTTATTTATATTATGTATTAAAGGTTTGCCTTTAGATATAATAGAAAACAGTTTTTTTTTTTATTTCAATACTTCAGGATACTTTTTTTTTATTCCAGCCATATATACGAATTATAAATTTTAATTCTTATAAATTACCTCATTTTAATTATTGTTGTACAATGTTGGGAAATCGTCATTCTAATATACATGTAACTTTTTTCTGATTTTAGGATTTTATTTAGCTTTTACATTTTGCATACAGGATTAAACTTCATACTATTTTCTGGGCACCAATTTTTCATGTCAATATGTTTTATAGTTTGATATTTAAGGGGGTAGACCTGGGGAAGCCTAAAATTTTCCACTCGTTTAATTTTTTAAATATTTTCAGTATTGAAACTACACGTGTTTATGTCCACTGTAAGCAATTTTTAACAATTTTTACCGTCCTGTTTTTTGTCTAGTGGTCTTCAAAGACACCCTGTTTCATCATATTATTTGGTCCGTTCAGGACGTGATTGTGGTGTATAAAATTAGCTCTAATTAAATTTGTATTTGATTTAGAATTATTTCAAATGCAAAATTCTGTAGTTTAGACATGTGTGAAAGTAATCATGAACAATGATAGTAAATTTAACTAGTTTGAACTGAAATTAGTGGGTGTTCTGAACAGTATAGGCTGAAATTTGTACTCCATTTTGAACCCTTTTCAAAACCTCTTGTAAAAAATTCTGTCGTTTAATTTTTACCAAACACTGAGAATAGAAAGAAAACTAGTATATGTAAGATATATTTAAATTTCAGAAAATTCTACCGTCCCATTTTTTCCTAATATAGAATAAAGTGGGTAAAAATCAATAAAATTGCTGTACCTGTACTATAAATTACCTCCCTTGGAAGAAATCCGACTTTTACAAATTTTTATTATCTTTGGACAGTAGTGCAAAAATGTAGGGTAAAATGCACTCATTATAAAAACTGGGAGTTCGGTATTTATTTTCATGACAAAGTGAATATTTATTTGCTGTGTGGAAAAAATTTTACAATTTTAAAATTTTGATCATACCTATTGTAATGATTCTATTTGTTTGTGTAAGTAATAAAAAAGTGGACAACAGAGTTATCTCCTCCTACCCCAGGTCTACCCCCTTAAGTTAGTACTTGAAAAAAAAAGGTTACTTAAAAATAAGGTAGTCTTTAGTAATTTATATTTATCACAAAATATGATAATCAAATATTGAGAGTAGAATGGGGGTTTTAATAATTAAGTAATCAATTCAAAAAACTAGTAATAAAACATTCAGCAAAATAACCCCCATTTATCAAGTTTTTTTTTTTGTTGAAAACCATGAATAGAATCACAAGTTACTCTCTTCATAAATGATAATAATATCACATTCAAAGGAAAATACCTTAAGACATGCAATGGCACCATGATTAAAGAACATAAAGATTTGTTTTTTTTTAAGATGAAAAAAAATAATAAAGAACTAAATGAATTAACTATACATACAAAAAAGCAAATAAATCATGCAAAATAAACAAACACAGCAAAAAAAACTTTTAAGCAAATCTGTGAGTGTCATTAATGTATTTTTGAACATATTCAAATATTTGTATATTCAAGTCAATAGAACAGGTTCTGTCACCATAAAGGAGTAAGTCCACAGTGATGTCTGTATCTATATCGTTGTTGTTAAGTAATTGCTGAATAGAGTGAAAAATATTTAAACGTTGTTCAATAAATTTTGGACAATTCATAAAAAAATGAAAATTGTCCTCATAGTCATTACTACAATTCGGACAATTTGTATTTTCAGAGAGGAAGTGACTATGTAGATGAACTTTAAGGTTACTAGTCTCATTCCGAAGTTGACAATGTAAAATATTTTCGACCCTCCGACCAAAGTTATAATATTTCAAAGAGAGTGAAGAATTATAATGTTTAAAAAGTCTACATTTAAACATTCTGAGTTTCGGAGACTCTCTAATATTCAAAGGCAAGGTATTCCACAGTCTCACAGTAGATGAGAAAAAACTATTATAAAAGGAAGTAGTTCTAGAAAAAGGAGGACGAAAAGTTGTGTCTTCATTTCTAAGGTTGTATGATGTTTCTCTGGGTAAATAGGGTTGAACTATATCAAATAAGTAAGAAGGAGTTAATCCATTTAATATCTTGAAAAATAAGATAAGTTTGTGATTCCTTCTTCTGTTACTTAGAGTTTCCCAACCAAGCTCCTTATATAATTTTTGTTTAAATGAATTTGGCCTTAACCCAGTTATAATTCGAGCTGCCTCAACTTGTACACGTTCAAGGAGATCAGATTCAGTTTGTGAACAATTGTCCCAAACAACATCACTTTATTCCAAGATAGGTCGAATAAAAGCAAAGTAGAGTCAAATTAACGATTTCCTGTCCAGCAAATACTTTAAGCTACGCAGAATGTTGATACGAGAACAAGCTTTTTTGTAGATGTTATCAATATGAATTTTCCATGTGCCAGAAGACTGTAATGTTAAACCAAGATGACAATGATTGTCAGTTTCAACAATAATATCACCATTAAGTCCAAAATGAACTGGAGGATGGACTCTAGACTTTCGAGTAAAAACTATACTTTTGGTTTTTTCTGAGTTAAACTGAACAGCCCAGTTTTTGGACCATTTAGAAATAATATCAAGATCATTTTTAATGAAATTGCTGCTTCATCAAGGTTGTTGTCAACAATCACAAACAGAGGTATCGTCTGCAAAAAGGCGAATATTATTATTTATATTGTCAACTATATCGTTTATATATACTAAAAATAGGAAAGGACCAAGAACAGACCCTTGCGGAACACCTGCATGAATACCTTTCCATGAAGAAGAAAAACCTTCAGTAACAACTTTTTGCTGTATATCAGTCAAATAACTTTCTATCCATGATAATAATTGGTTATTGATTCCACATTGTTTTAATTTAAGAATAAGACCTTTATGCCAAACTTTGTCAAATGCCTTAGATATATCACAGAAGACAAATCTGACATCTTTCCCTCTATCCATATAACTAATAATTGTATGGTAAATTTCAACAAGCTGATTAATTGTGGAATCATTTGGTTGAAAACCGGACTGAAATCTAGAGAGAAGATTGTTTTCCTTCATATAATTGAAAAGATGTTTAAATAGAATTAATTTACAAACTACACTGGTAACAGATATTGGACGATAGTTCTGTGCAGAGTGTGGACTACCTTTACCCTTAAATATTGGGTTCACATGAGCCACCTTCCATAGTGATGCCACTACTTTTTGATTAAGTGATAGATTGAACAGTTTAGTTAAGGTTTTAGACACAGAAACAGCCACTGCTTTCAATATTCTAGTACTAATACCATCTGGACCTGCAGGTTTAGTAATATCTAATAATTGTAATAGATCTAAAACCTCCCCCTCAGAAATTTCAAATGTATTTAAATGATACTGAGATGGTCCAACAAAATTTGGATTTTGAGGTTCATCTTCTATAACAGATATACCTGCAAAATGAGAATTCAAAACTTCAGCTTTGTCTATAGGGTGGATGTAAAATTGTCCATCTTTTTCCAAAAAAGGGGGAGCTTCCCTATTTTTTGTAAACTGAGAGACAGATTTTACAATACGCCACCACTTACCAGGAGGAATATTTTGATTTACCAATTGTGATTTGTCCGTTTTGTTAAGTAGGCCGGAGTTGCAATGCTGTAAGGAACGGGCGTTAGAGGGTATGCCATTAGTTCTTTTAAATCTATTCGCAGATCATCACATTGAGATCGAATCAGTAGTTGGAAAGCGATATTGCTTTGCTGCTTATATCCCAGTACTTTGTTGTTAGAAGTCTTTATCTTCGTTGTCTTACTCATTGACGCAAAAGTCTTCAAATTCTGTCGTTTGATTGGCTCGAAAAAGTTTTCGTTCTTCTCTAGTCTATCTTTTATAAATGCTCTCTTTTCGCGCTCACCGATTGCCTCAGATTTGAGAACATCAGACTCAACATCCTGACTGGCTGCTGCACCAGATGATATACAATGTAACTTTGTTTTATCTTCTGTGTCAAAAGGATTAATAAACCCAAGGACTGTTTCGGCAGCAGTTACAACACGTTTTTCTCCATGCGAAATTTCAGTTGCTCTCAAATCACGATGTATATTACCTGCGTAAGTATCTGGCAACATATCAGCGAATTCCAGCGTGATCTTCACGAACTGTGCTCTTTCGTGAGCAGTGCGAACCCATCTTTGATATGAATCGTAATTGCTCAAAAGACCAGACAAACCAGCACTTCCACCTCCGGCTCCGCCATGAGATTTTGAGTGCCTCATAAAAGTTTCCTCAATAGTTTTATCTACAGCACAACGATTACCAGGAATGAAGGATCTTGCTACACTAATAGCACCTCTTTTCAACAAATCAGTTGCACCTGGATGTGATTCATCAAGGTTGGCCAAAAATACAGAGAAAAACGTCAAATATCTTGCATAATTTTGTCCACCAAAACTAAAGAACAAATCAGCCATCATGAAAAGGTACCTAGAGTACAACAAAAAATCATTTGTTTTAACAGGTTTCAATAGCTGCATCACAATCCAAACATGATCCAGATAAAACATCCAAAATTGGGCTGTCTTTCCCAATCCACCATTCCTAACATCTTCTCTGAAGCTAAGAAAATCTTGTAAATATCTATGACATGAGCTGTCCGATAATACGGCATCAAGGGATGAAGAACATGGTGAATCAACGAAATCCTTTAAGAGAGTCAGTCCATCTTCCGACATACTTTCAAAAGGCCTGCTTTCGCCTCTGGTCACAACACAGAATTCTTCGAAGAGTAATCTTTCTAACGCTTCCATCAACGACTTGTGACAGATAATGGCTCTATTATAATGTTTTCCTGTCAAAACCCCTGATATTGATCCAGAACCAACAAGACCCGATTCCAGCAGAACATCTGAAAATCCACTTCCTCCCATTTTCTTGCCCAGCATTTTTAGATAAGCACATATGACATGAAACGTGCCGATCATTACAATGTGATTTCTGTATTTCTCTGGTTCGTTCCATAAAAGAGGATATGCTTTCATACATACCCCCAGATCAAATGTGGTAATGCAGTATTTTTGACCAACTTCTCGGGCACCTTCCTCTGAATACCAAAGGCATTCCTGGACAGTTTTGTAATCTGTAATTGGCTGGTTTATAACAGGATAGTAATCAATTGTTGTTAGACGGCGTGGTGTTTTGCCAAACAATGAAATATATCCAGCCCAGAGAATGTGTTTTTTTAACTTCCACTGACCATGTGTCACTGCCCTACAGATGTCCTGGCTGATTGACTCGATAAGTCGGAGGGTTTTGCTGGAGACTTTTGATGTGCAACCTGTAAAAAGGATGGCTAAGAATTTATTCAAGCTACTTGGAATATTAAGAATTGCCTCAGACAAATATTTTGAAGTAGGTGGCCACGGCATAATGTCATCATTTTGGAAGGCCTCACTTACGTCATTTCGAATTTACATGGCACATTCCTTCACTTGGTCTGCAGTGCCAAACTTAAAAGCATACTGAATGACCAGTGCAAGGTCAGTATTAGCACTTGCTACAAGATCAGAGGAGAACCTGCCTTGTCTCTCCATTTTCACAAAAATGAGTGAATCTGGAAACTTCTTTAACAAAGAACTTTTAAGATTTTCACTTCTGTAATTTGGATTTGCATACGGCGTCATGGCGATTTGATCAATATACAGCTGGCGCAAGTCGCTCAATTTTAACACTTTCTTGTTTTCTAATATTTCTTCCCCAACAAAGTCGGAAACAACAAGAAAAGCCTCCTTGTGGGCATTTTCAAGATCAGCTTGTCCCTGTCTATGTTCTTCACTCGAACTTCGCCAATATTTGGGATCACGTATGTAGTTTTTCCGACAAGATCTATGATACTGTGCCTCACATGAAAATAGATCAAGTCCTCTTATCCTTGTTAGGAGACCTTCGTCATGTCTTTCTTCGGCGATTTTTTGAATGTTTATGCCGCCTTCATATTCAAATTCGGAAGTTTTCTCTGTTGTCCAAACGCCCTTTACTTTGCATTTTTTATATCCTTCTTTCTGACAAAAAATGCAATCTTGTTTGAACACAATCTTGTCACTATCCAAAGAACGTTTACGTTTTGATCTTTTAGCATCAGTATCTAAATGTTCTTCCTGTGGTTTAGATAGCCGATTTAAATTCATGGTGAACCTTTGATAACAATCTCTATGGTACCCATGGACATTGGAGATTTTTGCAGGGATTTGATTGCAAACATCTGTCATCCTAGATGCAGAACCTGCTGGCTCCCTAAGCCGAGAATCACGGACAGTAAGCAATTTATTGAATGTCCTTTCATTCAGATGGATAAATTGATCACTGTTCGAGTTTTCATAGTGCACAACACACACTTGATCTAATTTGCGTTTCTTTTTCAAAGGGTTTATTATGTAAATTAGACAACTGCTTCTGCAGGGAAAAAAAATAAACAAACAGAACGTTAATCTAATAAAATCTAATTCAAAATAACAAAGATCTAGGAATAAACAACTATTTAAAGCAACTTCGAAGTCGAGCAAGCAAAGAAAAAGTTTGCGGATTTTTTTTTTCAACACGCCGATGACGTATGATAAGTATAAATCCTCAACTTCATTTAATAAGAGTAAAAATATACAAATATGGAAATCCTCGTCTTTATACACCAAGAATACTAAATTTCTTTTGAAAAAGTGTTTATATTATCAATCTTTGATTATAATAAAGAATTTGATCAAATTTAACGGGCATTATTAACAGAAAATGAAAACTTCTCCCAATTTACTAAATATTGCCAACTTTACTGAAAATAGCATTTCTTTTGAAAATCCCAGAAAAAGACAAAACAAAAGCACTAGAATGGTCTAGTCTAACACCAATAGTTTTAAAGTAATGGAAAATCATAATCAAAAGGAATATTTTGCATTCTTGTACTTTTAATCTTAACAGAAAATAAAGATTTCAGTAATTTTAGCAAAATTTTGTAGGGGAGGGCAAGAATTTAAGTTCTGCTCAACACATATATAAAAATGAAAACAATTTCATGGTATCATTGTAGAGCTAATACCATGATATTTCCGTTGATACCCCATTTTGGCCATTTTGAGGGATCTAATACCCTTTCCAGAAACACGAAAGGCAAAACTTGTGTAAAATCCGAAAAATTTAATTGCCCGAGGTAAAAAATACCCCTCAATCTCAGCTCCATCCCAACATTTTGCTTGTTAACATTTAAAATCTCAAAATAGACATATAAAAGACTTTAAAAAAATTATGGGGATGGGTCCTAGGGGGGGGGGGGGTGCACGGTAGCCATATCTGGCCCATGGCCTATTAAAATTGACCAATTTTGAACAAATCACATCACTCTAAAAATATGAGAAAATAATGAATTATTAATTTGATTAGAATGAAGGTTAATTCAAGGAAAGTAATGTCAGTTAGAACCTTTTACTAGGCGAAAACTATGAAAATATATTTGCTATACCCGCTATCGAAACCCAAATAAAACAAACCGATTTATTAATCTGCTAAAGAACAAGGAAACACCTTAGATCAATCCTGAGAAGTATAAAAGGGTCTAAAACGAAGCTCTTGACATTTGCCTTATTTAAGCTTACCCTTCCGGAGCACCTGATGTGACACCCGGTTTTCACGTGAGTTCACAATATGAGTGCCTTAGTTCTTAAGTTTATCTTTTTATATCCGTGCATTTTAGCTGTCTCACGTCCTTGTTTTGTTTTTTTTCTCTGTTGCCGTTTTTGCCATGGCTTTGGACTTCGATTTTTGTGGTCGTCGCTTCCCTTGTTCCTTAGCTATTCTACAGCCGTTGTTTTTAGAAAGATGAACTGGTATATTCTAAATCATATTAAGTTAATCTTGACGCAAGAAAGTTTCAAGCTTACCTTCAACATCATACCATTGAAATAAATGCGTCATTTTATACATTATGCAACATGCAAATTTACTGTGTGTTTATATCCATCCAATGTCTTATTTCCTTTTATATTATGTGACAACATATACTTACTTCCAATAGTATCGTAGGTAGGAAAGAAATCTGTTGGTTGAATTTTCTCACTACAATCCGTAACAAGTAAATAAACAGCATTCGGATCCAAAAATGTATGATATAAGCCATAATAGTCTTTTTCTCCCGAAAAATCCCAGAAATCCACTTTTATGAATTTTTCGTTTTCATTCTCACATATTTCATTTCCATACAGGAATGTTTCAAGTTCTTGTTCTATGTGTTCGGTTAAAACTTTTGAAGGTTCACCAGACTGACCAGTAGAGTCAAAGTACGTTTTTGGGTGGGTGTTTGTCCAATTCTTGTCTATTTGTTCATTCTTTTTTCTCTTAACACGTTGAATGACTTGATTAAATTTCATTTCATATCCTTTTCTATGGTCTTTATCTACAATTTAATTACTTTTATTTTCAATGATTTCATTAATAATCAGGTTATCACTTAGATATTAGTTTTCCCCTTTTGTGTTTGTAATGTTTCGCCTTCCTGGTATTGTGTATTTCATTGCTCTATTATTTTTTTTATATACATAATAAAACATACCGGATTAACTGTAACTTTAGTTACTGTATTGGCATGTGAGGTGTCATAATTCATATACTGCATGTTGCCTAGAGCTATGCCTTTTGGGTTTTTTTCAAGGTTTAAAACTACTGAACAATATGCTTTACAACTTTATGATTATTATTTAATTTACCTTTGAGGTACATTTAATGGCTCTATCCTAACTTGTACTTCTTTGAAAAATGTGCACACTGGTGGTGCAGTATATTTTATAGCTGTGTTTTTTTTTTTGTATTCATTTGTGAAATTCAGTTCTTATCATATGGTAAATTTCATGGCTCTGTGTAAATTTATTTTAATTTTGGATCACACTACTGTGACTCTATATACCATGGCATATTATTATTATATGTTGTTATTCTACTTCTTCTTCTTCCATTTTTTTCAATTATTATTATTAGTAGTAGTAGTAGTAGTAGTATTTAGATAATTTTTGTCCGAAGGATTATTTTGGAATGGCTTGATGTAGTGAAATGAAACGTTTATGTAAAAAAATTAAAATAGCTGACATTTCCAGGATAAAAATTGATTTCTAGATAGATTTTGTGGCAGAAAATTAGGTGGAATTATTGATTTGGTGGTGTAGGACATCATCGGCTATTGCTTTAAAGTTTATATTACGTTTTGAGGTTTCACATTAATTGTACTTGTATATTTCCTGGTTTTATGTTTATTTGCATTTATTTACACTCCTGGCACTGTATGATGTATATATTTTTTGCATGTTATGTTGTTTCATATTACTAGGGCTTTACATGGGATTTTTGAAAATGGCTTTATGATTCTTTATATTGCTGCTTAGAGTTTCACATTAGTTGTACTGTATATTAAGTTACTTGCTGTTTGTACATATCGTGAGGTGTCATACTACTGTTCCTATATTGCATAGTTCTATGTTTATTTGTATTTATTCTTTCTGAGATCTGATACTATTGGTACTTTATTTTTACTGGTCATATGTTCATTTCTATTATTTTAGCTTCTTTAGTTTTCACATCACTAATCCTTGAAAAAAAATGGATAAGAGGAAACATCTAAAATTGCCGAAATTCCATGCAACCATCCGTCAGGGAACCACACAGGAAAACCACGAATAAGACAAAACACAAACGTAGACAACGTTTGAAACTCGGGACAGTCGGACTTGGTACCGGCACAAGCAAAAGCCAGCGGGAGTGCTAAACTGGATTATGGGTACTCTATGTTTAATGGTCCATTTTTATTTGGTTTGTCGTGAGATTTTTCCTGCTGGGTGTGGGTTATTTTCTGTTCTTTGTTTATTTTTTACAAGCTAAATTAAGAATGAAATTATATTGAGTAAAAACACGAGAGACAAAGTCGACAATAATACATTGAAAAAAATGGAACAGAACAACGCTTTTTTGTGTTGTTCTTCATCTTGAAATTACCGTAAAGCCTTCAACAATGAAGTTTGCTGATACCTCATAGTAAATACACATGTATGTGTTTTCCTTGTTTTGTCACATTTTTTAATTTATTATCATTACTATTATTATTATAGTTTTATTGTCCTATAGCATTCATGCAAGAAACCAATGAGTGATTAAATGTGACAAATCTGATGTCTTTGAAATAATGAAATAAAAAGAGATGACAGGAATCATTTCCAAATGTACAATGGCTGAAAACTATAATACATGCTACAATCTCCAAGTGAACTACTCAGGAAAAACACAAATAAGGCAAAAAAAATATAATAAATGTAAACAACAATAGGTACTCAGGACATCTTGACTCAGAAACGGCACTGGCAAATGCCAGCAGTAGGGTTAAACTGTTTTAACGGTACCATTGCCTTCATGTCACATGGAAATTCCAACAGATACTGATTCTGTTTCACATCTTATTATTAACTCTTTAAGAATTAGATCGGGTGTCAACATGATTTATTTCTTGTTTTTCGAAAATCAACCAGCATTTCAAAAGAAGGCACCTGACGACACTCTGTGTGGTAAAAGGTTTAGAAATAGGTCATCGCTCAATTACTTTTCAATCCTTTCATATTTTTTATAATATAAACAAATCAAATGAGAATTTTTTTTTATTAAAGTGTTAATTTCTTACTTTGTTTTTCATAGGAATTTATAGTAAATATAAAACACACAAAGATATTGATACCATTTCTTGATAGATATTATTTTATAACATTGTATTTTTTTTCTAATTAAAAGCTTCAGTATGAACCAAATAAAGTACTGTCCATACCAGGAACAGTGATTTTTTCACTGTCATTAACTGTTATCTCCTGTCCCACTACTGTGAAATACCTATAAACTACTGTCAAGAACTGTAACAATCGGGGACAGCCATTAACAGTACTACCCAAATACTGTGATTAACTGTCCAGTACTGTAACAGTTACTCACAGTAAATGACGGTCTTTACGACTACTGTCATGAACTGTCCCGGATTGTTACAGATCATGTCAGTTAATTACAGTTTCACTTGTACTGTCCTGCACTGTGGTGGATTGTGACAGGCAGTCACAGTCGATCACAGTATTACCGTATTTGTGGTAGTTTTATGTACATGTAAATCTTTGTCGCATATATATAGACTCTCTTTTTCTGAATCTAAAACTTAAAGTTAAAAATTAAAAAAATAGAAATATTAATACGTAAGTTTCAGCTTTTAATTTGATAATTTCCACTTTTTTTATGATAAATACAAATTTTCAAACAATCAATTATTTCCTGTTTAAAATAAATCAGTCAGTGCAAATTTACTGTAAAGAAAATAATGTCTTCAATGAAATACCATCTTTTATTTATACTGTATTATTTAATTAAAATTAAACAGAATTACACCAAAAAACAATATATTGTATGACATATAATAGAAATAAATAATGAAACAAGGATTTTAAATTTCCCGGCCGGAGTAGAGAATTAAAAAAAGTCAACATTCAGTTGGAAGTTGGTACTAAAAGAAGCTAAAAATATTTGACCACATTCCTAGCTTATTCGCACGAAATTATACAAATATTTTTTCTCACCGAAACAAAAATTGTTGCAACCATGTGTGGACAATTTAAATGTCACACCTTGTTACACAGGTGACATTGTTTATTGGAAAAATACCATGATACAGGGGGTGTACATGTTACTCGAGTGTGTTGAAAGAAATAGATAGTCTATTGAAAGTTTTAAAATCAACAAAACTGATCATTTCAATTGTATTAAAAAAAGTAAGACACCTGACAAGAGAAAGAACCGTTTTCTTCAAGCTGTTTTTGTCTTTAAATGAAATCTACATGTATAATGAAACTCCAACAGACTGAAAAATGATGTAATAAAAGGGAGATTTAGTAAGTATTTGATTGAAAGTGGTCGTTATAAAAATGTAAGTAAGAGGCAAAATAATCAGATCTCTCCAGTAGTGTATCATAAATTTGTAATAAAATGTTCTACAGAAATGTATTATACAGAAATGTATTAAAATAAACAATTATAATTTAATATCCAGTCTAAGAGTTAAATGGGGGCGTACCATTACTGGCTGCAGTCAACGCCAAACACTGTCTTTATTAACTCGATTTAACTCATTTGGACGATTATGAGAAGTTTCGCTTGATATATAAAACTGTCTTTAGAAAAAAAATGTGGTTTAATTTCTCCTATATATATGTGCATGGAATACTTTTTCTGCAGTTAACTCCTGTTATTTTTCTGTAAATTGTCTGCAATTGTCTAAGTGCAAGTTAGCAATGCGTTGACTAAAATATAATAGGTAAAGATTTAAATGCATCTCTTCTAGACTAAAAAGGGAGATAATTTAATATTGGCTTATATTTACACGAGTAAAAATTCAAACTAGCAGAGGGCAGTAACAATATTATTTACACAAACTATCTATCATAAAAAATTTTAATAAGCTTGTAATTGATTAACTATCTGCAAGGCTGGACTACAGTGAGAGTATGTGAAAACGGTGTATTGGATCTCAGTGGCGTTCTAGGTACCATGATATAAAACTCCGTATGTTTCTCTCCTACGTTTACCATCAAGATCTGGAATATATAGTGTAGCAGCATATTGACGACACAAAACAGGAATACCACTCTTACGAGTGTTTCACATGTTAGTTTATATCAAGTATTGTGTACCATTAAAACAAGACACCCTCGAGATCTTGTCATTACGCAATTGAAGAAAGAGAAACTATAAATTAAGCAAAAAAATAATAATAATAACCTGGGTAAACAAATCTAACAATTTAAGCGAGTATTTTATTGCTGTTCTACATCTTGAAATACCTTCAACGGTAAACAAAATTGGCCTGTATGCATTAATGAATTTAATTTTCGAATATCAATTAATAAACTGCGATGGATGAGTTATACATTCTAATTTCGAACCCAATTTCTCAATAGTTTCATGTTCTTTTATCTTTGAATGTGTTTTACCATAGAATCAAAGACCGTTGTGACCAAGTTTGATTGTAATTGCACACGTGTATCCAATGTTAATTCCAGTGCTCCTCATATAGAGAAGATATAGATTATTATATATCAAGAAGACCATGAAAGGACCTTTGTAGATCTTTGTAGCTATGTATGGTTCCATTTTCAAGCAACAAGTTTAAAGAAAGGTAACGCAAACGCTAGATATTTTTCACATCTAAAAATCGATAACATTTCTATGGCTTATTAATGTGAAAGGATTAAACGTT
>MJUU01028199.1:42418-53299 GCA_002080025.1 Modiolus philippinarum
AGTTTTGAGTTTGATTTTTCTTCCGTAGTGCGACAGTGTTTTACCGGCAGACTAGATTCCTTGAGCTAGCCGGCAGTTTAGCGGCGAGCACTCTTTGACCCTTCTTACAAAATTACGTTTTGTCCTATGCTTTTTCTGTTCCAAGATAGTGGTCATTGAGTTAGTAGTCTACCTGCATTGGGTTTTATTCGCCTGTTTATGATACTATAGGGAAACGGGATAGAGAAAGGGGAGGTTTGGATACCCATAAACCGGTTTAACCCTACCACTGGCTTTTGCTGGTGCCGGTACCAAGTCAGGCTATCCCGAGTTCCTATCTATTTATGTTTGTCTCTTGTTTTCATTATTGTTTTTCTGGTGCAGTTTGCTTGTAAATTGTGGCATGTGATTGTAGTTCCTGGCCATTGTAGGTGTTTGCTGTTTTCCTGTTTTTGTAATGTCTTAAGCAGGGTATCTTTTTCACCCTTACTGTCTTGGACAGGGTCACTATTTTCACATGGTCATTTGGGGATGTAAAACAACAATTAAAACTAGTGTCCAGCTATATAAAATTTATTCTATATCAGTATAAGGCACCACCGGATCTTTTACTTAAGCAGGGTGTTGATTTTGAAAGCGAGTACAGTCTTAAACAGGGTATATATTTTGTCTGTTCTGTCTAAAACAGGACGTTTTTTTTCATAATAACTGTCTTAAACAGGGCCCCTTTTTCTAGGGCCATTGGCAGAGTATTACGAAAATTATTGGCAAGTCACAGTGTATAATAGTTTCTTACATGAGAGCAGATCAAAGATCGGGGTATCTTTAATGAATGTAAGAAATTCCGCCTTTTCTCGGGTGGAGCGCAGCGAAACGAGAGAATAAGACGAAGAATTTCTTATATTAGTGAAAGATACCTCGATCTTTGATTTTGATCGAATGCAAATAACTAAATACCGAAGTCACTGTGAATTTACTTTCTGCATATGTGCATTTCGACAACTTTTGTCTCTTCAGTGCAGATAAAATCTAAATGTTTGGAAGACCATCAAGTCAAAAATGTTTAAAACTGACAGAGACCAATATGATCTTAATGCAAAGCTAAAATCAGCTAAGGAATGAGCTTTGCACGAGGAAGATACTCCTTAGTTTTCAACAAAATTTACAAAAAATAAATATTATAAGTTTCCAAAATAATCGGCTTTCGGTTCAGCACCGAAGTACTGACTACTGGGCTGTTGAATACCCTCGGGGACTTACAGTCCACCAGCAGTGGAATCGACCCAGTGGTAACAAATAACTAAATACCGAAGTCACTGCAAGTAGCTATTTCTTCCGTAAAATACGACAACAAACATCTGGAAGCCTATACTGTGTGGGCAACGTCGTCGCCATTTGATTGTACCTTACATTGTGACGTCAGGTGTTTCCTTACATTGTGACGTTAGGTGTTTTATGGCGTTTTGTCATGGTTACGATTTTTGTATTACAAAAATGAATACTATTGGTTGGTTATTTACCCGTGTGAGACGAGGTCGCGTGTATCGATCTCACATGGGTCGTCTCACACTGTAAACCAACATTTACGGAAGAAACTTTAATCTGCACTTGTTTTAATCGTATTACACAGCACAGGTGACCTGACAAACTTACCCTAGCACCTTCCGACAAGAGTACACTAAGCAAGGGGGCAAATTAACATTTTTGCGATGTTTATTCAAACTGAAATGTATTTTATGCAATAAATAAAAATAATCTAAAATTGCATAAAACGTGTGGCATACATCTATACATCCACGTTTATGCACATTTTTTAAATGGTATTTTATTTTTATTCCTATGATTTTGTATTTCAGCATTTTTAAAGTAGTACGAAACATAAAAATGCATTCAATTTAAATTTAAGCGGAATACACATCGATTTCCCGTTGACACTAGGCACACCTGAAATAATTCTATAATATTAGGTGTTTCATGGTATAATGTTTGAATATAAAACGAAAAAAAGATTATTTATTTTATTAGACGAAAAAGATTTATTTATTAATGGTTGTAACTGCATCAGCATGACATACACAGGCGCAGTAATTGTACTACACAACCATGATTGCAAGCAGATTGTAGCAACAATTTTAACAAATCCTTGATTGCAAAAAAGTTTTTAATTTTTCACATTATGACCATAACATATCAATTATTTCAACAAGATGTCTACACAATACATTTCCCGTATGGTCGGGAAGCAGCAATACACAAAACAATAACGTCTAGGTCAACAGATATAAGCCCTGTAGACTTCTAAAACTGCTTGAATATGAAAAGCTTGAAGGTCGGGTTCGAAACTTTGTATGAAAGTGCATCAATACAAATTGCATCAAAACAAACTACAAAAAGTTTAAACTTGGTAATGTGGCCAAAAGGTATGTTTGAAAAAACATAAGCGGAAGCATTGGAATCATTAATGTTACTTTAGACATTTCTGCTGAAAAAGTCTGTTACATCAAAATAAATGCAGGACGATTAACCCCTGAAGTGGCAAGTATTACTGAAAAAAAATGCAATGGATATCGGTAAAATCGTCCTAAAAGTAAAATTGAAATTAGTATGAAAAACATAGGTTTCTTATCTATATAAAGCTACAAGTTATGCTGTGGACAGATTCCAGAGTGATTCAATTTTCGAAAGCTACTTTATTGAACTGAATTGTCTTTTGTTGCAGACTGCAATGAATTATTTTCATTTCAGAAAATGCATAAAAAAAGATGCACAAAATGATTTTTTTTTCATGTTCAGTCTTGATTTCATTCATGGTGAAACACGCTTCAAGTATACATTATGCCCCTTGGTGACACCCGAATTGACTATTGACATTAATTTAGACTTTGCTGCACTTGTTAATTGCATTGCACGTGTAGCATAATTTTTCTGTGTATTGATGAATTTCATATTTATTGTATTTTGTTGGACTTGAGTTGCATCCTTGATTTCCTGTAGACTTCGTGAATTTACATAAAAATATATAAATAAATGAAACAATTCAAAATAAAAGAATGGTTCAAAGTTGAAAAGTGTGAAATATAGTATTAAATTATCTCTCATTATGAAAAAATTTAGTTAAGTCAACCACGAAAGATTGAATTCATCTTAGTTTCAAAGAAAACAAAACTGCGACAAGAGGCGACGGACAGGAATAAATGGAGGCCTGTAGAAAGGAGAGAGGGATGTGAAAACGTTAAAAGCAGCTTGAAAAAGAGGACAGGAGAGGGGAAGATAATGAAAGTAAGACCAGTAGAAAGGGACCTGGAAAAAGGAGAGAGGGGATGGTACAAAGGAGCAAAGGGCAGGAGAAAGAGATGACACCACCTGTCCACCCTTCCTACATGCCATTGAAAACCCTACTCATTTAGGTCAATTGTACAGTTTAGTGGATAGGCATACACTTTTTATAAGTGTTGTCAAAATATAGCGCAGTTTGTGAGGTGTCGGATTTATCAGAGCTTTATTCATAGTGTTTGATCCAAATAATGTAAATACAAAAAAAATCACTTGCATAAGTTAATCAAATAGAAAAAAAAGAAGGGAAACGGGGACTGTGTCAAGGAGACAACGACCAAAGGGGGAGTAATAACAACTCAAAGCCACCATAAGATCTTCAATGAACGGCGAGGAATTAGTATAAATATGCTTCTGGCCGATACGTGGCTTATTTCGACTATCTCAAATAGTAGGTTGTTTTAACACCAATACACTGAATATACCTGTGAGCACCTGTAAACCTGTTTTATACTTTTACTTAAATGAAACATAAGATGTCTTCAAAACTCATGGCAATTCGGCTTTGTTATAATATGTGAAACTTATACATATGCCTTTCGTATAAGTGTAAGCAGAGACATGTCTCTGGTTTAATGCAGCAGCAATTGGATTTCTCCCGGTCGGGAAAATATTTTTTATAGAAAAAAGAAGGGAAATATTATTTATAGGACTATATTGTAATCGTGAAAAAACTTTTTACCTTCTGTTAAACATGTCTAAAACAATTTACGTCGCAGTTCTATTAATTTTGGACATTACATGTATTTACAGCCGCATTAGTCATGTTAGTTTTATACAAAAATATTTTTCAGCGGTAAAACGATTTTCCTTTAAGAATTAGAAAGAATCTTTTTGTTTTATTGATCACGAAGAGTTCAATGCATAACCAGTAGCATTATCGGGTTATAGTGCGAATTTTCTGAGACTGTTATAAGATTCTTTTTGCACATTGATTTTTAACCATACCAAACTCTCAGCGGGGGTATCTTGACTTCAATCTGACGGGGTGTCATAAGGTTTAAACCCCAAATTCGAAATCATTCAGGTCATGCGAAATTTTAGACAAGAATTTATCGAAAGAGACGAAAATGATGAACCAAACTTATCCATATTGATATATAAAAGCATACTGATTTCAATATAAACGAGGTTATTTCTATGTTTTGACTGAATTTCTATGGACAAATTGTTTTAGAACAAAATTTGGTACCTGAAATTGTCAGTCAACAGGAAATTAGACACGAAATCTCTAGAAATTGCTAAAATGAACATGTATACCCGAAATATCCCAAAATTTTGCAGGAATTATTAAATCGAATTTGCCGTATTGTCCCATGCGTACATAATTCATGTAGCAGGGATTACGCTATGATAATGCCATATTGTGACTGAAGATGCACAACACGTTTTATTGCACACTGGTGAAGATGCTGAAACCACACACGATGTGTTGTACACTGGCGACGATAACACAAATAGAATTACCGGCACTATTATGGAACTGCTTATATCAAGGTTAACGGTGACTGGTACTGATATCTGTAGTATTATAGAGTAAACGATATGTTTTTGTAATCTTTTTTCATATTAATAAAGCATTTATACGGAAAACTGAACATCTTTACTTTAGACTTCAAAATGCAAGTTATGTCATATTTATTGACATAGTTATTGACAACACAGCACACCAGTTTGTACACCAACACATCTATAAATATGGTCATTTACTGATAGTACTACACGTGTGAACAGGTGAAAATTGTTAATCAACACAACAGCTGTGTCAAATTAACAAGATCATAAAACAAGTATATTTGATTACCTGTACCAGGGACTGTGTATTATTTCCCTAGCAGATTGTGGCATGTAATTATAGTTTTCAGCCATTGTAGGTGTTTCCTGTTGTCCCTTTTATTTCACTACTACATTAGTCCCAGCCTGTACTAAATAGGAGACATCGATTTGCATGTGTTTCAATGGTCCTACTAAATAGGGGACATCGATTTACATGTGTTAAAATGGTCCTTGGTTAAATCAAGTCAAATTTGTGTGTTTGTTTCCAAGAAAACGTTATTTATTTCAACAAACTTGCAAAGGATGCTAGCCTAGTGAATGCAAAATATGCACAGAATGTTTGTGCACTGAACTGAAGATTTGAATAAAATCAAGGCAACTAAATTTCATACTCAGTTCCAATCTAAGCACCCCTTAAAAATCAGATAGCATGCAAATATACTCGTGACCTTTTTTAGATAGTATTAAAAGAGTTTCAGTGTCCACCAAGTCATGATTTGTATGGAGCTGCACTGGCAACAGTCTTGATGAGATATATAATAGCCAAGGACATACGAGCAACATGTATAGCCTACATTGTTAATTTCTTTATTATAATAATTTCTTTATTATAATAACACATTTCTCTGGAGTACTCTCATATTTTGCCTGTCATGCATCTCGGTAAACCACATAAGATATACAAAGGACAGCTATTTATTTAACCTCACATGTGCAGAAAAGGTGGTCATTTTCGGGGGCGGTAACTGTGAGACATCACCATTCACGATACATGATACATGTATGTCTACGCAATTCGATATTTTTCATTCGAACAGTGTAATGCATAAATAAAAGACGTGAACACGATTGATAAAATAATATTGAGTTATTTAAATGCAAATGAAAAGTAAATAAAATATTAATTAAATGAAATTACGATTATCGTTGAATTGTGATTAAAAACAATTTTGATACATACTTCATATTTGTGGTACATATGTATATTGTTAGGGTGTTACACGTTAGGAATAGGAAGACGCTACTGGTAGATATTCAACATCTACCCCAAAATGTAATAAACTAGTGGTCAAGACATCACCTGTCACTTGACCAGGTGATAATTTGCCCGAGGGCGTCATAAATCATTGTTGCAGTCAGTGTTGTGATGTTTTTAATTATTGTATTTGTGTGATTTTCATTGATTCCCGTTTTTACTTTTTTTTCAATTAAAAGGGAATATTTCCTGTGGCTGGTTTCCTGTAATTCTCATTGTTTCTCATGCTCGTTATAAACTTTAACCGTTTAAAAGATCGCTTTTGACATCATTGGCGGGTCCAGATGGGGATTCGGGGGTTCGTTCCCCGTTTTCTTGAAATATTTAGCAGAAAAAATGACAAAAAAATCGGAAAAAATTGCATGAAACCCCCTGATTAGGAGGCTGGATCCATGCCTTCGGATATGTACATAATGACTTATAAACCGAAGGATTAACTCCCTCCATCGTAGTTTTGTCCTAAGCTATATTTGATATTACTGATTATTCGGATTTCGTTTGGTTTTATGCATTTTAACATTTTTTTGAAATTATGGATTTCCTTTGTTTGGGTTCTAGTGCTGCTGATGAGGAATAAATTTCCGAAATGGCCATACAGCACATTAAAATTATTGCAGTTGGAGTTAACATATGTGTTATGGTCTCATGTTCATTTACTCCATATCCTTTCGTAAAATATTATAAAATAGGAATAGGTAACATGATTGACTAGGTGTTATAAATTTACGTCCAAATAGGTCATTATTGATATTTATTGATGTCTTTGTTGATATAAATTGCTCTGAACACCCAAACACGTGCATCCACAAAAAAAAATCCAATTTCATTTTGAAGAAAACCTGCTGTAACAAATTACAAAAATGTAATAAACACTCTGTCAGATATGTATCCTTGTACGATATTGAATGGAAATATTTATTTCTTTTTAGATAATAATTTTAATACTGTAGTAAAAAACTTTTATATGTCGGTTTTCGAGCTAAGTTAACTATGCTTTTGGAAGTTGACCTCGAAGTTTTTGACCCGTAACAAGTAAAATTAAGTAATAATTCGTGAAATACTAAACTTATCTTGACTTCTAAGGTGTTGACGATTTAGGCGGGGAGGGGGGACTTTGTAAACGAATAATTTCATCTTGGTGCCAATTAAAATAGATATTCCAAACCTACTTCTAAGAAAAAGTGGAATTTAATTTTAATATGTAGAACTAAAGAATTAATTTTTATGCAAATGCAAATAAATTATTTTGATGTGACAATTGATGTGAATAAATAATTTTCGAAATTCTCATGAAAACGAATATGTTTTGTAGGCGAAATCGCCAAAACCACACACCCTAAACTTCTAATGGTTGTCCCCTAAAAGCAATCAAATATCGGATATACATATATTAATGGCGCTGACAAGTTAATGAAATAAACGCGAAACTTTCTTTTTGAATTAGCAAATAACATACGAATACAGATATTTCTGAGACCATCACCGGAAATTTTATATGTCATGAAGTTTCGTATGTAACCGCTATGTTACCGTTCTATCTATCTGCAATTTGCGGCTGGAAATTGAAAAAAAAACAACAAACAAACAAACAAACAATCATTTTTCAAAATAAATGTTGGCGACTGAGTAAATCCAAAGATAAAAATAGTTTATTTAAATACATTAAAATAAAAAAAAATAATATCCATGAACACTTTTACAATTTATCTATAAAAATAGGTTGAATTTGAAAATTTTAGATAATTATAGATAAAAGGAATTAACTTGTACATATACGTTAAAAAATCACTGTTATTAACCGCGTTGCACTGTCACAAGCAGCCAGTGCAACACAGTTATTTCAAATACTGTGGCTAACTGTCATGCACTGTTGCAATCAAGGACAGTGCATGACAGTAACACCAAATACTGTCAATAACTGACATGTACTGTAACAATCCGGGACAGTGCATGACAGTAGTCTTAAAGACTGTCATTTACTGTGTGTTGCTGTTACAGTACTGGACAGTTAATCACAGTACTTGGGTATTACTGTTAATGACTGTCCCCAATTGCACAGTTCTTGACAGTACTTAATAGATATTTCACAGTACTTCCACAGCAGCGAACAGTGAATGACAGTGAAAAAAAATCACTATTCCTGGTATGAACAGTACTTTTTTTCGTTCATATTATTATTTATATAGGACACACAATGAAAAGAAAACATAATTTCATTCTACAATACATTTGTACAATGGCCAGTATACTATTTTTTTATTTACCTGCATTTAATATCCATTTACCATCTGAACGTCTAATCTTACATTTTCGAACGACAATGTCGATTCCATCTGTACTGTCAACTCCTTCAATATTATCTCCTAACAGTCGGCGTAGAAGGCAAGATTTTCCAACTCCATGTCGTCCAACAATCATTACTCTAATGCAATACCTCTTTTCTTTTTTCAGCATAGAGTTTTCATCAACTTATCAAAACAACAACAAAAATCATATGCTGTAGATATTGTTGATGTCAAGCTGCAAATTGCATTTGTCGTACGTTAATTCTAGTTATTATCTAACAAAAACCTGCCACACTTGGTCCAAAGCATGAGAAATATTTCTCTTCAACGTACTACTCCATCTGTGGGCAAAAATATTCTTATAATTTTCTAATCCAAAATTCAGGTTTATATCATTGAGATAAATGTCTTCGCATTATGTCGGCAAACGTATCAAAAAGGAAACTGAGGGAAGGAAATTATAGAATTAAAAAACTCCACATGTAAAATACATGGCAACAACAAATACCAAATCAACAAACATTAAAAAAGAACACCCAAAACTAAAGCACTTACAGTCTTTACAAACATAAAATCTTAAGGTTCTACTCGGAGGGTAAGTAAGATCTGTCAGATGAAAAATAAATGATGACAACAAAGACAAAGCAAATCAACAAAAATAAAAAGAATGCCGAAAACTACAGTACGATCGGCATTTGTTCCTTTTTATTGACCTGCTTTGTTTTTTCGTACTTTGGACATTGGTTCTTGAACATTCTGTTCGGTAGTTCTGTTAATGCCCAACCCAATGGTATGATTTCAGCCATGGGGCTTATTTGTTTATTATTAATATTTTTTTGGGGGGGAGGTAATTTTCGTTTTCGTTTTTCACTATCACATAGACTTCGTATATCTGGGGCTTGTTTCACGACCTATTTCAGGACAGATCTCTGACATAAGTTTGTCTAAGGACACAAGTTTGTCATAAACTGTTTCACAAAGTTAAGACATGTTCTAAGTTATATCTTGATTGCAAGACAAGGAAACCCTTGTCCTATGACACACATTCACTACGATATCTGACAATTCTATTTAAATTAGTTGTCAAAGGTGGTTCTGGTTTTCAGTGATAAAATAGTAAATTTATTTCGATTTTGTTTTTTTTTTTTCAGAGGCAAGTAGTATTCTCAAACCGAATCAAAATTATTATCTTTTCGCAGGATATAAATGTTTTTGAAGACAGGACATCGATTTCAAACTTGCAACGGTCATTTGTTAATTGTTAAAAAAAAATCGAGTGGGTGTTTCAATTCTAAACTTGTATTTTATTTTTAACACATCAAAAGACTTACCGGTACCAAATCCGCTATCCTATCGTTGTTAATATAACGTCTGTCTTTTTTGCTATTCGTAATTTTCATGTGTTCTCCCTGGCAAATTGTAGCATGTAATTGTAATTTTCAGCCATTGTAAATGTTGACGGTAATCCATTTTTTCCTTTACCTGTTTATTGTTGTTTTTTGTTTTTGTTTTTGGTTGTTTGTTTGTTTGTTTTTGTTTTTGTTTTTGTTTTTGTTTTTTTTTTTTTTTTTTTTTTGTGTTTTGATTTTTGTTGTTTTTTTTTTGCGTAACCGGTTGCAGATTGTCCTAAAAATGTCAACCTAAGCTGTATATAATTAGACAAATCACCTCTGACACATTTCCGATCAAACAACGGCAGTAGCATACCGAAGGAACAAGGAAAGCGATGAGTACAAAAATCGAAGTCTAAAGACATGGCAAAAACGGTAACAGATAAAAACAAAGACAAAAAAAGGACGTGAGACAGCTACAATGCACGGAAATAAAAGATAACATTAAGAACTAAGGCACTTATAGTGTGAACTCCCATGAAAACCGGGAGTGACATCAGGTGCTCCGGAACGGTAAGCATGTCCTGATCCGCTAGCGGCACCCGTCACACTATCAGTGAGTCAATCCAGGGTTGAAGTTTTAGATAAACTACAATCTATTCAAAGGCCAGTCTCATCCATCGACAGTTATGATTTTTCCACACTTTATAATACCCTTCCAAATAAGCTAATTAAATTAAAATTGGGACAAATAACTAAATACCGAAGTTGCTGTAAATTTATTTTCTGCATATGCGCATTTCGACAACTTATGTCTCTTCAGTGCAGATAAAATCTAAAGGTTTGGAAGACCATTAACTCAAAGATGTTCAAAAACTGATAGAGAACAAATACCCAATATGATCTAAATGTAAAGCCAAAATCAGCTAAGGACAGAGCTTTGCATGAGAGAGATACTCCTTAGTTTTTAACAAAATTTACAAAAATTTAGATATTGTAAGGTTCCAAATAGAATCGGCTTTCAGGTCAGCACTGAAGTACTGACTACTGGGCTGGTGAATACCCTCGGGGACTAACAGTCCACCAGCAGAGGCATCGACCCAGTGGTAACAAATAACTAAATACCGAAGTTGCTGTAAAT
>MJUU01028199.1:54503-96229 GCA_002080025.1 Modiolus philippinarum
AGATTGTGGTCAAGGAGTTAGTAGTCTTCCTGTATTGGGTTTTATTCGTATGTTTACTAAACTATAGGGAAACGGGACAGATAAAGGGGAGATTTGGGTACCCATAAACTGGTTTAACCCTACCGCTGGCTTTTGCTAGTGCCGGTACCAAGTCCGGCTGTTCCGAGTTCCTATCGTTGTTTACGTTTGTCTTTTGTCTAATCTGTGTTTTTCCTGTGTAGTTCCCATGTAATTATAATTTTCAGCCATTGTAGGTGTTTTCTGTTGTCCGCTTTATTTCATTGAGTCAAATCCGGTCATGTCAAATCCGTGAAGACGTGAAATCTAACTGAAAATGTCCGTTTTCATTTGGGACATAGACATGTCATATCTGTCAATGATGTCATGGTGACGGCCATAGAATTTCTGAAGGGATGAGAGTAACAAAGGCTGAACAAATCCCTTACTAAGCAGCTTTTGGGACAGTGCTTTTGCTCTAACCAAAAAGTCACTGTATAAACTGCATGCCCGAAAGTAACGAATTAACTGTGAAATGTACACTCCATAGGCTGGAGAGGTAGGTATATTGCTGCTAAGAAAGGGAAAGTTCACAATTGGGAAGTTAAAATCATCACGTTTGTCATACAGCTTAGATTTCAAACGTCCATTTTCGTCAATGTAAATTAAAAGATCTAAATACGAAGCTGAAGTAGGTTTATCAGTAGTCTTTTTCATTTCAAGCTCATTGGGATAGAACTGGTGTAAATATTCCTTGAATTTAGGATTATTTAGAGAAGGTACTTCGTCTATGTAGCGGAAGCTGAAATAACAGGACTGGGCTAAATGTTTTTTTGTTTTTTCTGTGTAAGCCCTTGTAAAAACTTCGCTTCAAACGAAAAAAGGAAGAGATCAGCTAAAAGTTGCGCACAGTCAGTTCCCATGGTAATCCCGACTGTCTATTGAAAAACACGGCCTCCAAATTCGACAAAAATATTATCTATTAAAAAATCCAACATGTTGATTACGTCATTCTCAGTGTACTTCTTGTTTGACTCAGTGTGGTTCTTTCATAATATGTTTTGTCTTTCCCTACTATTAAATAAGTGTATCTGCGTTCTCCATTTTTAGTGCATAAACATTGATGTATCAAATCCGAAATTACTGTTTTCAATTCATTGTGTGGCAGGGTAGTATAAAGAGTAGAAAAATCAAAGGTTTGACTACTAGAGGATGGCTATTCGAGAAGATCTTTAGAATTTTTTTAGAATCCACATCTGATTGACGCCGCTCGTGGAGTAGACTCTATCACAGTAACTTTTGAGGCCATCTCTGACTGCGTCAATTAAGTAGTGAGGAGCTTAGAAAGTGCCTCAGTGGTGAATCTGGAAGACCCCGCAATGAATCTCTGTTTGTATGGGTTCTTATGAAGTTTAGGGACCCGGTAGATGTAGGGGAGCTGATTGATATCATCATCCGCTTTGAATACAATTGATGCTAAAACAGAGTTGTGATTTTCAATAATCTCCTCCCTTGATAGTGTAGTGGCAGTATAAGAAGGGTTTCCTGATGAACTGTCAATCCCCATCTCCTTAACCAGCCAGTCAAGATAGTGTTTCTTACACACGAACAGTATGTTTTAGAAGCTTTATCTGCAGGGACAATGACGAAATTTTCATGGAGGTTGTCCAAAGTCTTTCTAACGAGGGGATCTTCAAATATACTGGGATTTCTGGATTTCATTGATGTTTTCAAACGCCGAATACGATTCATAATTAACGACTTAATGGACCTGATCCAGTCGGACAGCGTCTCGACATCTTCCTTTTCTTTCTTTGCCCATTTCCTCGCATTGTCCTCAACTGCATTCATCAAAATTTGGAAGTTGTACTTCCAGTTGATATGCTGGGGTTCACGGAATTTGGGACCTTTTGAAAAAACCTCTCGTAGTTTGATATTGTCTATAATATCTAGGTCACCGGTAATCACGTGTCCAGCCGGACTGTAATTGAAGGGGGAAGTAAAGCAAGCACATTCAGGTGGTTCGGCTTTGAAGTCGTCAATTTTGAAATTCCGCAATAACCGTTTGTAATTGAAAATGGAAGTTGCCGTTGGTTTAGTGTAGGAATACGAAATAAGTGGAACAGATTGATCTTTGAAGTAAGGTGGAATGTTTGATGTTACTGTGTTGCTATGTAGAATGTTAGCGAGATTTATGGCGTCCAGGCCTTTATTGGCGAATTAAATTTTGAGATATGTCCGGTTATCAGGTTCGTTGGCTGATTCGCGGACAGGTTTGAAAACTCTATGATTTGATATATCCAAAACGATTGCTGAGAATTTATATTCTAGGGAATGCCAATCAGGTCACTGATGATGCTAAACATGTTTTGTAGAAATAATGAAGCTTTGAAAGGGGCAAAGAATACAATTTGGTACGAATGTGATGAATACCTAGTGGAATAGTCCTAAATGGAAGAAGACTTATTGAAATGTTGTGCAGACGCGGGGTAGTGTAATGCCTGTGTCCATGGCTACGCGGTCTGCGTTGGCTTCCATTCAATATATTCATCACATTCAATATATTTATCACATTCACCGATCAATTGACTATATATCGTATAACAAGTATTAGCTATCCAAAAAGCTAGTCTGACGTCAGCATTCTTTTACCCAGGCAGTAACAGATATATTTTGTTTGATGATTTACCAGAATTTCCTAGCTTCATATTTTTGTTACGGTAACCAAATAAAACTCACAATGTAATTCAATAATTGCGATTCTCCTGATCTATAGGAAGGACATACTTATCAAACAAACTTGTTTCTTTGTCTTTTATTCGACAAATCCATTGTAATAACTTTCCTAAAGTGTTCATGTAGAAATTAATGCGTGTTTATTTAAATGCCAACAGCACACTTAAAGAATGGTATATAATGTCATTAAAAATATTATCGCAGAAAAATCAATAAACGAAAATCAGGATCGTAAGTGTTAATTTATCAATATGCAATGATATTGTCATAACCTAATATCAATCAAATGAACACATTACACTTCATTGACCGTCATGCAATGCAAACATGGACGTCTTACCGGATGTGCTTTTCTGATTCTAATACTACGTCTGACAAACAATGTACCGTTTTAGGTCATCTCGAAATGATCGAATGTCTATGTTACAGAATGAAATCAAAATGGACAGTACAGTAAAAAAAAAATGAAACAAAATTAAGATTCTCGATATTGCCACGCCTTTCACATAGATTTAATTGGGTAATTAAAGAAACATGACCTGATATCAATATACGTAAAAAAAAATTGTATGAGATATAATTATAGTTATTGGTTCTGTGTGAATGATCAGATAAATAAACATTAGAATTCAATATAATGTATTTTGTTGTAAAAAGCAGTTGTGAATTAATTTTAAAACGGTAATTGTACAAAACTGATACTCGAAAGTCAAATCTATCTATAAATCATAATGTGTATTTTCCTAATGAGACTGTCAATAAGCAAGAATAATCTAATTATAATATCATTACTGAATTGTATACAAAACTCATATTGAAAACATTCGTAAAAATGTGTTTGAGATGTAAACTTTGAATTAAAATAACTATTTAAAAGCTAATAAATACTTATCAATTTACACGGATGGTCTACTCCACTGTCTATGCTTGTTTACATTTATTCCTATGTTAACTTCCATTTTCTAAGTAGCAACATTCCAAAAGCACCGGCATATTGAATTTATATCTCACAACTCATTCGCTAAGCAAGGGCTTGTGGTCAAATCAGTGACTTTCTTGATAGATCTCGATGTCTTACAAACAGACTACTTAAGCAAGTTTATGTTACCAAAAACTAAAAGTCACCACTACAGAAGTTTTAAGGTCGACATCATGATCTTGTGGATCGCTATGGGATATCTGTTTCCCGGATGACAATAAATCTCTTCTTTTACAACTAAAGTTTGTTTTTCCCACTACCGGATTTGACTTTACTACCGAAGTTGACATGTTCAACACGGCGGGTGTCTTATAATAAGCATGAGATGCTTACTTTACCGGTACACCTGATCTCATCCATGGTTTTATTGGGTCCATGTTGTTCATTTGTATGTGTGTCTTCATTTTTATTTTTTGTCTTGTACTCATGTGGTGTCCTTGTTCATTAGTTTTTCCGATGTTGCCATTGTCAATGGATTGTTCGTTCTCTAGACTGACGCTTCGGTTCTCACTTACTTTATGAAGTTACTTGCTCAATTCTATGATTGTACGACTATTATGAACTTTAATTTATCCCACCAATCACCATACACATATTTGGTCACAGAAATATAATAAAATTGCGAGTTTTCATTGCACTCATGCTTAAATAATATCAATCGTCCGCTTCGGTAGTACTAATATCCGATGTCGTTCCGATACGATGGTTTAAGTACAGGGGAAAAATTTAATTTTAGTATATTTAAACCGATGACTTTCCAAAACTGTAACAAAATTTCAAAACTAGACAATTTCATTACTGTGTGTTCGCATGAAATTAGATTTCTTTTGTGTTACGGTCAATTTGAATATTTTACGAAAGGATATGGAGTAAATGAACTTGAGACCATAACACATATGTTAACTCCAACTGCAATAATTTTAATGAGCTGTATGAAGTCGGGCGTTTATTTGAAATTTTTCGAGCAAGACTTTTTTGATAATCTTTATATTTTTAAATCGGGGTTCTTGTTTTTTTTCAGAAAAAAAACTCTTTAAATACCTGTCTTGGATCAAACAGTGAAGCTTTAGTAGATTCATAAACTGTCAATTATTGAATGTGGTAACATTTCCACCCATAAAAATGAATAAGTACCAAATTTTAACCCTCAACGTTCGATATTGTAGTTATGAGGGATATTCTGGTATTCTGCATATTGATTGAATTTTTTTTACCTTTTGTTGCAAAATTTGAATTTTGATTATCTATCCAAAACAAAAAAGTACGATTACATGC
The DNA here is from genome assembly GCA_002080025.1 of Modiolus philippinarum. Lineage (NCBI taxonomy): Eukaryota > Metazoa > Mollusca > Bivalvia > Mytilida > Modiolidae > Modiolus > Modiolus philippinarum. The sequence continues at coordinate 59,491 of MJUU01028199.1, forward strand.
CTAATGACCAGGCTCATCATTTCATACCTACAGCTTTCCAAATAATTTCATACTTGAACTTTAAAAGTTGAGGATGCTTTACTAATGGCGTGCAACAGGGTGTAAGGAAAAACTGGGGGCTAGTAGTAAAATATGAACAACATATTTATCTCTAGTCCATGGCTATTGCTTTTAAAGTGAGATTGTCATCAAATTTAAAACATTGTTTTGAATAAATACCGATTTTGCATATATATGATTTATTTTTCTGTTAACAATAATATGTAGATTTATTACATAAAGATTATAATAGTTTTATTTTATTGGAAGAAAACCTGTCACATGATATTCAATTAAAAATCGAATTGACTTGCTTTTACTTTCTCTCTCATTTCTCAGGTCTGCTTAAAAACGATATTGACTCGCCGTTTTAAATAACCAATGAAAAACAGAATTACATGCAATCACGCGACTTTTGGCCAATCAGAATTGCCGTATTATAAGTATGTTCGGGAAACCAAATATCGAAGGAAGAAAATGGCGTTGGGCTAGCAGGAGACGTTTGTTGTTTTCTATTCACATTAGAAGCATATTGCAACAAGTAGACTGCTATTTACAAATACCCGGAAGGTGATCGAAACTAAGAACATGCGATACACAGTCGGGGCATGCGTTTTAGTAGTTCTGCAAATTTCTTCTTGTCTTATCACAGGAATTAGAGACTGCGTAACGCAAGGTTAGTAGTTTTTTTTCTACTTAAAGGATGGAATTTCTAATTCTCATCATTTATTTATTACATGAAAAAATCTAAACTTTAGGGGAAAAAACTTGTACATGTTTCAGAATCGGTTGATTTTCTTTACATGTTTTATGTACAGTACATATTACATGTTGTTTTTGTACATATAAATCAAATAAAAATGTCATGAACCTAAAATAATGTACTGCTTCTTTGTATGAAGAGATCGGAAAGCACACCGAAAAGTGAATACAAATGTACAACTAGCTTTGACAATTTTACAAGATAAATTATCCTGAAAGAAAATCGTTGAAAACCCAAATAAGACGATGCATGTTATTATTATGTAATAAAACAATTATGGTCTTTTGTATCGGTCGATATGAGTTTTAATAGACCTAAAAATCCTAATATTAACCTCCGCCTCCGGCGTCGGTCAATATTAATTTTTAGGTCTATTAAAACTCATATCGACCTCTACAAAAGACCATAATTGTATATTATTGTTAGAGTTATCTACTATTTCAAATCAATTCGGTTAGCGATTGGGTCGAGGTACTTTTTAAGGGAGACTTCCCGCTGCTGAGGTATCGTGATGACTTCTAAATGAAGAACAACAACAAAAGAAATTTTTTTTCAATTTGCTCAACTTTATCATGTATTTGTAATGATTGTATCCCTCGTATATTTATACCGTATTATTTATATAATTTTCCTTCAATTGTTCATTTTGTATTAAAAGAATTCTTATTTCTTTTTAAAGTGCAGGCTGCAATAACCAAGTACTTACCAAACGGATTTTTCAAAATAATTAACATATATTTGCCATCTTTAAATGGTTATAAGAAGCAGGAGATACTTGCTCTACTGGTGCATGTGATCTCACCCCTGTTTTTATTTGACCCATGTTGTTCATCTTTGTATGTGTGTGTGTGTGTCTTCTCTTTTCTTTTCTGTGCCGTATACATGTTGTGTCTCTGTTTCTTTGTTGTTTCCGATGTTCCGATGTTGCCATTGTTCTTGGTTGATTCGATTTAGATTGTCGGTTCGGTTCTCACTTACTTAACGTTGTCATGTTTTTGGATGTAAAAATAAATTCTTTAATGACATGTGAAATTTAAATCGGTTCAGACCACTTAGATGAATTTTCATATTCAACATATGTTGAATAGAGCCCTTTGCTATTTCCCACCAAATCTATTCGGAATACATGATGTTTATTATTTATCATTAGAGAAAAAGATTACACCACTTCATCCCGATTATTACCATATTTTATACACTTTACATAGTTTGATTTAAAATTTCAAATGCTCGGCAAACCTCGCAATTACATAAATTTACTATCTGTAGTGGAAAAAATATGGTAATTAACGGGTTCATTGTGTATCTAAATGTTTGATCTTTGATGCAAAATTTCTACTTAACAATAAAAGTATCCTAATGTTTAAAAAAACAAATGTGTATAGTTTGTGAAATCACTTTGGAGACAATTATGATGCGTATTTGTTTGCGTATTAGCATTGCTAAAAATGTTACCTTTTCGAAAATGCACAGTCCGAATATTGTCCATTTCATCTCTCACGACTAAAGTTCCAAAGCACAACACTGAAAAAAACACAATTAACAATGATAAAGTCAGCCAATGCTGTTTTTCCTAGGTGCAAGTCTGATACAGAAAACAGCCAAGCTGAACCACACATTGTCTATGGTTTTATAAATAACAGACAAATAACACTAAACAGTAGCGAGACTCCTCTGGAAAAGTGCAAACATTAAGTACAATCAAGAAACCAGAGATAGCAATTTTACAAATATAATTAAACCCGCCGTAAACAAATAAAGAGCTACGGCAAACGCAGCATGATACGACCGCAGCATGTCGAACACTGAAATTTGAACAAGTTTAATTCAAAATGAATGAGGACACAGTATAGAGCTTGATGCAGTAATTAAATGGACACAATAAAGAGCTGGACTCAGTAATTATCTGCACACAAACTGAGGAAAATAAAAATTAGCCCTTATAATTCCTTATATAGTAGGATGCAGACATAACCTCTCGCCAAGTTAACTTGAAACAGTCATAAAAGCTCTTCTAAGTTAACTTAGGACCGTTATCAAGTTAACTTTGACCAGTCATAGAGCAGTCATAAAAGCTACACTCTAAATTAACTTTAGAACTGTTCTAGAGCCCTGACTGCTCTGACCTGTTCTGGTCATGGAATCCTGACTGCTTTGACCTGTCTGGTCGTAGAGCCCTGACTGCTCTGACCTGTTCTGGTCATAGAGCCCTGACCGCTCTAACCAGTCATAGAATCCTGACTGCTCTGACCTGTCATAGAGCCCTGACTGCTTTAATGTTATTGCAATGGAAACGTCACGGGAAACATTCAACATTCGTCGCGTATTTAAGCGTGTGCGTGTATCGTGTAACGTGCCTTCAAAAGACCACATTTTATAGATATATTTGCCAGTTTGCTTTACCTAGAAAAATATTTATTTTCATGAAAATTTCGAACAAATAAATTATTTATTTCCACGACAAGTAGGATTAAAATATTTATGTGTTTTCTCTGGGACCTGGGACTAATATAGGTCCCAGCTGGGACCAAGATTAAATTATTTATTTATAAAATCGCTCAATTCCCACCCCTGAAAATCAACTGGTCGTCCCCTTATTTCTGTTTTTTTTTTGAAAGATAATATAGATATTTACAACTGCAACTTTAAACTTTAAAAAAATATTCACATACTAACATATACAGTATCACATGGTTTGGGCTATACTATTCATGAAGAAAATCTGCCTTTTTCTTATATATTTTAGGTTAAATTACAGAAAGTTGAAGTATTGCGGGCATCGATGAGGTTTGTTTAGGGTATATTGGGATACCGGATATTATCCACCTTTGTTAATGGGATATGGAATATTTGAGACAAAAAGTACCGGGAAATGGGATATTTTGACAATTGAAAACGGGATATTTCAATAATTAATGGGATATCTTCAATTTTCAAAGGGAAGAAAGGGTAAGAGCTATGTAACTACCAAAAGCTTACAACAAGAGTACTCCAAAACAAACAAAAAATCAAATGAAATCTGATGAAAAATAAAAATTTCGCTAATTTAGAAAAATTGCAATTTTGGCCCCTTTGACCCCTTGTAGCTCGGAAACGATAAGAGCTACGCAAAATCTGTTGATATAGAACTGAAAGCTTATACCAAGAGGAATCAAAAAAAAAAATCCCTTCGCAATCCGATGAAAAATAAAGATTTCACATATTTAGAAAAATTGCAATTTTGATTCATTTGACCCTTGTAGCTTAGAAATGGTAAGAGCTACCGCTGAAAGCGTATATCAAAAGGAATCAAAAGAAAAAAATCCCCACCACATCTGATGAAAAATAAAAATTTTACGTCAGCTGCAAATCTGCAATTTTGTCCCCATTTGGCCCCTCATAGTTTCGAAAAGGCACAAGTTGTCAAAGATCTGATTGTGTAGCTATATGTTTATTTTCAGAAGGAATCCATTGTAAAAAAAACTGCATCAGAATCGGACTTAAAATTTTGAAAAAATGTAAAATTTTCAAAATCGCCCCATTTGGGCCCCATTTATCTCGTGAACGGAACATGCCATGTAAAATCCGTTGACATAATGCTCAAAGGAAATTTAATTACGGACACACTGAAAGAAACCCTATCAAAATCCAATAAATAATAAATACAAAAATGTATTTCACTAGCAGATATGTTTTGATCTTGTTTGACCATTTTGATCTAATCATGATCTTGACAGGCTTAACACAATATTGTTAAGATAGTGTCAGATTTTCAGTTGGTTTTCAAGATTATTGATTTCAAGGACGATCAAGACGTGTTAAGATAATTCAAGATTAAACAAGATTGACTTGTTATTTGCGTTTAGGAACAATCAAGACGAATTCAGTTTGTTAAGATCAAACAAGATCCTGATTTGATCTTGTTTGATCTGGACAAACTTAACATATCTTGATCGTCCTTGAACGCAGTTATCTTGTTTGATCTTGATAAACTGAACAGGTCTTGATCGTCCTTGAAAGCAATTATCTTGAAATACGACTGAAAATCTTACAAAGTCTTAACAAAATTGTGTTAAGCTTGTTAAGATCGTGATAAGAACAAAATTGCCAAACAAGATCAACACATATCTGCTAGTGTTTTACAGCAAAATATGTAAAACACCCAATTTTCCCTTTTTGGTCCCTTTTTGAAAACGGGAGGGACCAAAATAAGCAAAACCCACCCCAGCCTCCCTGTTGTGCCAAGGACCACCTTGTCAAAATTTCATGAGAATTGGTCAACTGGAACTTCAGTTATTGACCAAAAACGAAAGTGTCTACAGACGACGACGCCGGACGACAACGACGACGACGACAGCGCCATACCATTATACGACCTCAATTTTTTTGCGGTCGTATTTAAAGTAAAACATATATTGAAAAGACAGACAGAAATCAGCATTTCAGGAATCATTTGCCTGAGTAATAAATCTTATTCTAGACACAATACCATCGTTTTGGAATACTCAACATCGAAAAAAGGACAAGGTGCGATTAGAGGTTGATTTGGCCCAAGATTCCGGTGAATTTCCAAGTTGCTCCTCAAAATTTTATTTCATGTTTGTTTCAAAGTTGAGATCCTATTTACAGAAAAAAAATACCAAAGCTAGTACCAATGACGTCACAATAGGTACAGTTCTGACGTCATGAAAAGGTTACTTTTGAGAATTTTTATAGAAATATACCGAATTTGTCAGATTTTGGTACAGGTTTCCTGACCGGAAATATCGAGCACATTCAAGGACCAATTAGATATTTTACCAACTTATTGGTACAAATGAATTAAAGCTCTCATACAAATATTTTTGTGGTTCTTGCATGTGCTCTATATATCATATACAGAAAAAGTAGTCAAAAGTGGTCAAATGTGTCATTTTTCGACAAAATCTTCAATTTGTCCCTTCTTCTACACTCAAAAACTCAGTAACCATGCATCAATATTTGAGAACTGTTACTGTTTACTGAAAAGCAATACCAACAGACTATTTCAATGAGAAAGTTCTGTGAATTCAAACAAATTCATTTTTCAGGCCAAATACGGACCTTATCGCCCCTACTCCTTAGAAACAATCGAATGCAGAATATGATGAACATGTAAATGATAAGTAACATTTATATATAACGTTGTCCCTTTCTTTGAGATGTCACTCCTATCAGCTTTATTCCTGCAGACAAAGCTTCTCACAACATACTGTTTGTGTGTAATAAACACTATCTCGACTGCCTGGTGAAGGAGATGGGCATCGACAGTTCATCTGGAAACCCTACTTATACCCCTACTACAATATCGAGAGATGAGATTGTAAAAAAATCACACTTCAGTTATAACATCATTTGGCATAAAAGTCAATGATGAAAACAATCAACTCCCTTACATCTATTGGGTCCGTAAACTACATAAGAATCCATACAAACAGAGATTCATTGCCGGGTCTTCCAGATGCACAATTAAACCTCTTTCACAGCTCCTAACTACTTTGTTGACCGACGTCATAGATGGCCTGAAAAATTACTGTAATAAAGCTTACTCCACAAGCGGTGTGAATCAAATGTGGATTCTTAAAAATTCCAAAGATCTCCATGAACAGCTGTCCTCAACCAGTCATACCCATTGCCATAGCATTCAAACTTTTGACTTTTCTACTCTTTATACAACCCTGCCACACAATAAACTGAAAACAGTAATTGCAGATTTAATACATCAATAATTCTGCACTAAAAATGGAGAACGCAGATACACCTATTTAGTTATAGGGAAAAACCAGACATATTTTGTTAAAAACCACACTAATTTAAACAAGAAGTACACTTAGACTGACGTTATCAAAATGTGAGAATTTTTGATCGACAATATTTTTGTCGAATTCGGAGGTCGTATTTTCCAACAGACAGTAGGGATTCCCATGGGAACCAACTGTGCGCCGCTTTTAGCTGAACTTTTCCTTTTACTCGTACGAGGCCAAGTTTTTACAAGGGCTTATTCAAAGAAATAAAATCATTTAGCCCAGTCCTTTAATTTCAGCTTCCGCTACATAGACGATGAACTTTCTCTTAATAATCCTAAATTTAAGGAGTATTTACATCAGATCTATCCCAATGAGCTTGAGATTAAAGAAACGACTGAAACACCTACTTCAGCTTCGTACCAAGATCTTTTATTGTATATTGACAAAGATGGACGTTTGAAATCTAAGCTATATCACAAGCGTGATGATTTCAATTTCCCAATAGTGAACTTTCCCTTTCTTAGCAGCAATATACCTACCTCTAAAGCCTATGGAGTGTACATTTCACAGTTGATTCGTTACTGTCGAGCGTGTAGTTTGTACAGTGATTTTTGAACAGAGCAAAAACACTGTCCCAAAAGCTGCTTAGTCAGGGATTTGTTCAACCTATGTTCATTTCATCCCTGACGAAATTCTATGGCCGTCACCATAACATCATTGAAAGATATGACGTGTCTGTATTTCATATGAAAGTGGACATTTTTAGCTAGATTCACGTCTTCCAGGATTTGACTACCGACTTTGACATTTTCCTAGATCGACTCACTCACAGTGTGACGGGTGCTGTTAACAGAGCAGGACATGCTAACCCTTCCGGATCACCTGATGTCACTCTCTGTTTCACTGGAGTTCACACTGTGAGCGCCTTTGTTTTGAATGTTGTTATTTCTAATTCTGTGCTTTGTGTCTGTATAACGTCATTGTTTTGTGTCTGGCGCCATTGTTTTCTGTGTTCTCGTTTTGGCCATGTCTTTGGACTTCGAATTTTGTGGATATCCCTCCTTTGTTCCTTCGGTATTCTACTGCCGTTGTTGGAATACATATGTGAGATATATATGAAAAAGAAAAGAAATGGGGTTAATGTCAAAAAGACAACATCCCATATCCAGGTTAAAACGACCCAAAACAAAGCATCTACGGGTCACCGTATGTCAACACAGTGAGGATGCCCACAACATACAGCAAGCCCTAAATGGTCCCAAAAAGGTAAAAATATGAATAAACAATGGAAACAAACCGCATCAAATATCCGAAATATCAAGAAACTAAAATTTTATCAGAAGACAAGGACAAGCGAATGACCAACATATTTCTGACTTGGGACAGGCGCAAAAATTGACCATTCGGAGGATTATTACAAAGTTAAAGTGTTTTAAAGATGTTACTAAAATGTGAAGGTCACGAGTATAAATACTTAAATTCAATGGTAAGCTTTCTTGTTAATGTAGAAATCCAAGGTGAATGTTTTTAGTATTGCATGTAGTTGAAATGTCTTCTCACAAGGAATACACATATGAATTGTTTTGAGTAAGTGAGAATCGAACCGTCAGGCTTAACCAAATAATTTAAGGACAATAGCATTGTCTGAAAAACAAAAAAACAAAGACATTACATGAGTATGGCACAGAAAAGAAAAATGAAGACACATACATGTACAAAGATGATCAACTTGGACCCAATAAAAACCATGGGTGAGATCAGGTGCACTAAACTAAGTATTTCCTGCTTCTTATAAGACAACCGCCTATATATCAAATCAGGTAGATTAACAATAATTAATTTACAAACAAACAAAAGTGAACACCTACAATGGCCGGAAACTACAATCACATGTAAATTAGTCCTTATTGGACGTATTATTATCAAATTAGAGAATGATATTTCTAAGCACATCAGTAAGCTTGAGTTCTAATTTATGGTTCTAGGCCCCGCCAATTTTAGATAAAAGGGCCAAAATCGGTAAATACGTTTTGCCTCTGTGGAAATCATAACTTTGGTCTCAGGAAACGGATCATGATCAAATTTTAGTGTAATGTTTTTGAACATACGCGTAATATGTTTATCTAACTCTTTGTGTCCTGCTCCAAACATTTTTAGAAACAGGCCAAAAGGGATTAAATCTTCATTACTTAATGGATATTAATTGGGTTTCCTTCTGTATTCCTTGGGAAATTTCAAATCATCAAATTTATGTTGCATGTAACGTTCATGAGTTAAACGTATCTCACTCAATAGCCAAAAAAATGCAAAATACTCAGTAATATGCTCGAAAACTAAAAAGTAGAGTCTGCATGCTAAATATCAGGTATTTTGCACGAAATCTTGAGTTTCCGTACAGAATATATAGTATTTTTCAAAATACCTAGTATTTCGCATGAAAACTGTAGTTTCCGATAGAAAAGTGCAGTTTCCGATTTGAATTGGAATTAACTTTTAATCGAAAACGCTAATTTTTAGAAACTGAAATCGAAATTATGTGTTTAAAGTTCATCAAATCAGAAATGGAAACCGCTATTCAGAATTTAATCAAACCAATCAAATAAATCATTCTGTTTAAAGCTCATAATTTTCTTTCTTATTCAACCTTCGTTAGATTTGTTTGCTATATATTAATAATAGTTATCAAAAAGACTGGTGATTGTGTGTCGATTGAAGAGCTGATTTGCGGGTCATGGAAGGATTCGATCTTGACTGTCTGTCTTAAGTTCACACTTAACAGTTGTTAATTACTCCTTACTAGATTAACATTAAAAATAGTTATTCACTGGATAATTTTTTCATAGTTAGATTTTTGGTCTGCGAATTAATTCAATCTTAATTGTTATGTTTTTGACTAATTCACTTCTTTTTTTTTTTTCTTTAATTTCATCTTATCCTTTTGAAAGAGTTTTTTGTGTTGCCATATACAAACTTAATGAAGTTTGGCATAAGGTATGATAAGCAAGATATTTAGTCTGTATTTGAAACTCAGTCTTTAAAAATTACCAAAACAATTCTTTTTTTTTCTCTTGAAATTTTTTTTTCGTCATATCTTCCTGAGACAATTTTATATGTTGGAATATGGAAAATTTATGAATTTTAACGTAAATAATGTTTGAAAAGTGAAATTTTAATTTTTTTGTTTAAACTAAGAAAATTATATTTCATCATCATATCCTTTTGAAAAAGTTTTATATGACGCAATATACAAATTTCATGAATTTTTACATAAATAACGTTTGAAAGGAAAACTTTCAGTCCGTATGTACACTAAATTTTTAGAAATGTAATACAATTCAATTTTTTTTAATTGTTTTTACATATCCTTCCGAATCGAAAAAACGTTAACCAAACAAAATTATAAGGATACAGAAATGCTCAAAGATAACATCTTACCTACCATGTACTGGATTCCGAAGCTTCACAAAAATCCCTTCAAACATCGTTTTATTTCAGCATCTAGTATGTGTTCTACTACCAATTTATCCATCCAATTTACTAGTTCACTTACTTGTATAAAGGAGTTGGTCATTAAATACCGTGAAAAAACTTATCAAAACTCTGGTGTAAATTACTTTTGGAGTGTAAAAAATTCTATTGAAGTTTTAGATAAACTACAATCTATTCAAAGATAAGTTTCATCTATAGACAGTTATGGTTTTTCTACACTTTATACTACCCTTCCACATAATTTGATTAAATCCAAGTTGGGACAACTTATTAAATGGTATTTTAAATTTTCTGGTCTGCAGTTCGTTTGCTCTAACAAAAAGCAAGGATTCTTCTCTAATATAACCTATAATAATCATTGTTCTTGGACATGCGATGATATGATTAATGCACTCGATCTTTTGCTGGACAATATTTTTCTTCGTTTTGGCAACACTATTTATCAACAGGTCATAGGTATTTCCATGGGTACAAATTGTGCACCTCTCATTGCAGATCTTTATCTTTTATGTTACGAACGAGATTTCATGAAAAAACTTCAAAACGGAACCATACCTAACAGTGATAAACTTATTTCTATTTTCAATGATAACAGCAGGTATATTGACGATATCCTTACTATTGATAATCCCCAGTTTTTAGATTATGTAGACATTATTTATCCACTACAACTAAAATTAAATAAAGCGAACAATGATTCGAAATGTTGCCCTTTTCTGGATCTGACTATCATTATTGACTCTGGTAAAATCAAAACCAAAATATATGATAAAAGGGATGATTTTGATTTCACTATTACTAATTTCCCTTTTCTTGACGGCGACATTCCCCTTGCTCCATCCTACGGGGTGTATATTTCTCAACTGGTACGATTCGCACGAGTTTGTTTTAGTCTTGATGATTTCAATGAACGTAACCGTACTATCACAGCCAAACTTTTACAACAAGGTTACAGATTTCATAAGTTGTTTAATACATTTAAGAAGTTTTGTAATAGATATGGCGTTACTCGTAAACAGCTTATTACCATGGGCATTTCTAGTCCTCAATTTTACGGAAATGTTGTTAAAATGCCAGAAAGTAATTAAAAATCCAGAAAAGCTGGGATGTAACTTACATTCTTTACGTAATAGGGGTAATCGGCAAGATATTCTGCTTGCATCCGTTAAATTAGCTTTGAGACCTAGTGAACTGAAAATTTTGTACACATACTGGCCTCTCACTGATACTGCCCATGTCTACTGAAATTGATGATTCTTGACCAAACCCTACGAGAAGTTTTGAGTTTCTTCCGTAGTGGGGCAGTGTTCTACCAGCAGAATAGACTTCTTGAGCTAGCCGGCAGTTTAGCGGCGAGCACCCCTTGACCCATCTTTCAAAATTACGTATTGTCTTTTTCTCTCCTTTCTAGATTGTGGTCATGGAGTTGGTAGTCTACCTGTATTGGGTTTTATTCGTATGTTTTATACTATACGGAAACGGGACAGATAAGGGGGGATATCTGGGTACCCATAAACCGGTTTAACCCTACCGCTGGCTTTTGCTAGTTCCGAGTTCCTATCGTTGTCTACGTTTGTCTTTTGTCTTATACGTGCTTTTCTTGTGTAGTTCCCTTGCAAATTGTTGCATGTAATTAAAATTTTCAGCCATTGTAGGTGTTTCCTGTTATCAATTTTTTTTAACATTTATATGTTGCGATATAGAAAATTTTCTTAATTCAAGCATAAATAAGGCATGACAAGTTAGATTTTGAATCTGTAGTTTAAAATATGTAAGATTTCAAGCCTGTGATTCCATGAATCGTAGCATTAATAAAGTGCGAAAAGTAAAATTTGAAGTCTGTAAATTAAACTCAATCTTTAAAAAAGACCAAAACAATAAAGTCTTTTGAAAAGATTATTTCATACATGCCTTATAAGGAGTTTCATATGTTGTAAAATATAACTTTTATAAATTAAAGTACTAAAAAGGTTTGAAAAGCAAGATTTCTAGTATGTTGTTTAAACTAAAATATCTAAAATTTGCCAAACATTTCCGTTTTATTAAGAATTTACTCCATAATATTATAATGATGGAGTTTTATATGTTGCGATATTACATTAATTTCAGCATAATTAAGGTTTGAAAAGTAAGACTTTTAGTATGTGGTTTATATATGCTAAAATTCAAGAAATTTATTTATCGCAACATATAATTTCTTGGTTTTACCATGCATTTGTAGAGACTTTGTCTCATGTGCATTTACTCCATATGCTTTCATTGCTAATAGATGAAAGTATTTATAGTTAATATGTTTCTCACGACTTTGTAATACCTATGTCTAGCACCGGCTTGAATAGATTATATTGCTAAATATTGTATCTGAGCATGTAGCTTGTATTTTAACAACTATTACAATGTATGTATTAGAAAATTGATGATGCGATTTGTTTTTCCCCAAAACTCCTAAACTTAAATCATTATGACACTTTCAGAAAATAGGCATTTGATTGTCAAATCAAATGGTTAATAATACTTACCTAAACCAGCAAGGAAACAACAAACCAGGAACATGAATGTCTGTAGCTTTAATTTAACTAATAGGAAATAATAAATTTTGATAATGAATCGTCTTTAAAAGTAGTTGCTTACTTTAAATGAAAGTAATGAGAATTTAATAAAAGTGTTCTGCATTAGTAGAACTATTTGAAAGGATAACATTAAACACGAAAAAAGATAATAGCGCTCAATTAGGAGATACAAGCAATTTAAACTATGGCGGGAAATGTCCATTTCTAGGTTTCTAATAGGCTCTGTATAGAAATTTGTAAGCCTGAAAACGAGTGCAGGAGTAATGTCACTATTTTAAAGTTTTGTCAGAAATTCCTTATAATACATCTGTTATTATAAGTATATGCTTTTACAATTTAATATTGAAAATGGTATTGATGGGGAAAATATTATACATGTTATGATATGAAAAAAGACAGAGAAGTCCAGAAAATCAACGGTGGAAACTACATAAAGATCCTTATTGAAGGCCTTATAGTGACAAACAAAAAGCCACAAACAAAAGCGTTGTTCAATTGGTAAGTTTTGCAATGTCTTTGTAGATTTTGCAATGTATTTGTAGATTTTGCAATGTATTTGTTGGGATTTTGTCTCATGTGCATAAACTCCATATCCATTCAATGTTTATAAATAAATATTTTGAATGTGGTGTCCTCAGGTTTAAATATAATAAAATCCACAAATAATCGATTACATCTTTAAAGTAACGTTCAAAAAGAAAACAATCCTTGTAATTGGTGATTTAGTATTTGGTTATTTGTAACCACTGGGTCAATGCCACTGCTGGTGGACTGTTAGTCCCCGAGGGTATTCACCAGCCCAGTAGTCAGTACTTAGGTGCTGACCCGAAAGCCGATTATATTTGGAACCTTACAATATCTTAATTTTTGTAAATTTTGTTGAAAACTAAGGAGTATCTCCCTCATGCAAAGCTCTGTCCTTAGCTGATTTTGGCTTTATATTTAGATCATATTGGTTATTGTTCTCTATCAGTTTTTACATATCTTTGAATTTATGGCCTTCCAAAAGTTTAGATTTTTTTGCACTGAAGAGAGATAAGTTGTCGAAATGCGCATATGCAGAAATAAAATTCACAGTAACTTCGGTATTTAGTTATTAGATCATGATTCTACCACAATGCAAACATGACAGAGCAACGAATATTATATAAAACAAATCATACATCAATGTTTTAAAAGTTAAATAATTACATTCCATTGGAATTCCGCCAATTTGATAGGTGAACATCACTCACGTGGCACATCAATGTGAAGTTGCAATTCCCCATGAAACACATTTGATCATATGACAATGTGGCGGACGAATAAGAAAAAAGAATCCCATTTTTCATGATGTACTATCTTTCTTATGAATTTGTTTTTTTTTATGATTTGGTTTTAAATTGTAATTATAAGAATTGAATGCATTATTTTGAAGTTTCATAGGGATTATGAAATTTTTGACCGGGCGCACATTTCTTATTTTGAATACAGAATGTGTGTAATATTTCACGAAGGAATATGGAGTAAATGAACATGAGACCATAACACATATGTTAACTCCAGCTGCAATAATTTTAATGAGCTGTATGGCCATTTCGGAAATTTATTCCTCATCAGTAGTTTGTAGTTTGTTTCAAAACAGTCAAAAAGACAAAATAAAGATATAATTATCTATTTCTACAACTAAGAGTTTCCGGAGATGAACTTTTTGTCTTCATCTAAATGTATAGATATGCGCCTAAAGTCAAAGTCCACCTGAGTTTGAGTTCTAGGATGTGGAATTATTGAAATAATCTATCCACTGAGGAATTAGACCATTGCGATTTAGGTGGCACAGAAACCTGCATTTCAATTTTACTGTTGCAGATAAGACCCGTTTCGATGATTCACATGTCGTCAGTGCAACTTAATAAAAACATTAGAAAACTCGTGTCATAATATACCCCTTGGAGGTGGGTACAAAAATGTAGATGCCAAGTAAATTTCTCAAGGTCCCCAGAAAATTTCGCAATGTCCGGTAATGTGAAAATCTATAAAACATTATCAATGCGATCAGGCATCCATGACCATTACACTCGTGGATGTAGCATTGAACAACTTATAGCAAAGAATTCCCCTCAAACCGGTGCTTGGGGGTCGTGAAATTACTATGTTATATGAGAAAAGCTCACTATTGAAGGTCTCATGGTGACTTCAAGATAAAGAACAACAATAAAAGTGTTGTTCCTTTGTTTGATTCTAACCATGTATTCGTACAGAATTTTTCGTGTGTTTTTACTATAAATTCTTGTATTGTTTATTTAAGAGAGCGTCAATAAACGCAGTTATACGTATTCAATTAGGATTGACTGGTAGATCTCGCAGGTGAAGTGAGCGAAAAAAAAATCAAGGTTTCAAATTAAATGTGTATGCAGCTATATCATATGAAATCAAATAGACAAACAAAGACATCAACTATATATACATCAGTCGAATTAGAAAAATTGAAAACACAGAGTCATCAATTATGCATATAGTAGTTGACCAACAGGTAAATGGGCTGCCGTGTCGGATGCGTTGTCAGTTTTTAATTACCGAACAATAATTCCCAAAACTAGGATGAGGGATAGAATCAGCACGAAAGATCTTCTTATTTTAAAAATACTATTCGCGTAGAAAATTATATATAAAGTCTGAAGACTTAGTCAAACGGCTTAAATTTTACTCCGGCATGGATATCTGCTAACACTTGCATTAAAAAAAATATGTGCATCTAAATTCATAGATTCACTGACTGAGTGTACATGTTCCATGATATATATCTATATATAGCAACATTGTCAACATTGTTTAATTATTATTGGATCAACTTACGGAAGGCTAATGCTATTAAAGAAAAATAGAATAATACAAATATCTGTTTAAAATAAATAAAACAACACTTGAATTTAAACGATGTTAATTAAACAGCGAATTTTCGCCCTTTCACAGAGGTTCATTAGCGTTTTTATGCACCATAAGAAAAAAATAGTAGTGGTTGGAATTTGTGGGGTGGTTGAAATGCATAGCTCTTACCTTTGGGTTTTTCCCAGCATCAGTATATCTAAGGATATCAGTAATGGATTTTGTAAGAATTATGGCGGTTTAAACGATTTACAGACACTAACAATTTTTGTTCCAATTTCTTTTGTTACATATCTGATTACATGTACCAGTGTCTAAAATTAAGCTGGCAACCATCTAGGAACTTACCACAAATATTTCCAAAGTTTGCCAACAGAGAAACAATTTGATCTGCACTGAAGAGTCATACGTTGTCGAAATGCGCATATGCAGAAACTAAATTAAGAATAACTTCGGTTTTGTGATATTTGTGACTAAAATTAAATGAAATAGGAAAATAGTTTTAGAAGGGATATCTTTGAATGTGTTTTCAAGTAAGGTTCAGTGTTGAGCTAAGATCTTATTTGCGGCCACCTTGGACGAGGTACATACACCCAAAACACGTTTCAAAAGGAATCATTCAATGAGTGACCAATTGTGACCAAACCTCTATGTAATCGCCTCTGTGGTTCAGAGGAGATATGTAATGCTTTTCCACTAAGTCTATTTTCTCGACTTTTGGCCATCTTGGATATGATGTGGAATGCCGGATTCAAGCCAAGATCGATCGTGGACAGACACACAGAGGCATGTTTATGAAAAGTTTTGGATAGAAAAGCTGAAATCCATTTTGAATGAAAAAATTCAAAATATAGTTTTACTAAAAATCACGCCCCTAACCATTTTTTCCTTTCTTTTTTGAACTGATTAACTTGCTCACGTTCTGACATGGCTGACGTTTACTCGTTGAGCGTTAAACACAATTTTGTTATAGTATTGTTCATAGAATCGATGTACGCATACTGACAAAATGTTTTCCCCTTCTCATGTTACATCTGTAAACAACAGGATCCAACATGCAGCTCTCGACACTTTTTCTAAACATTTGTAGTTTAGTCTTTGTAAATAGGTTTTGTTTGATTGTATTTTTTTATACTTTTTTATTGTGTTTTGAAAAAGAGACGGACAGGTCTCGAAATATCAACTGTTATTTTATTTGTGTCATTCACTTTGTTTATTATGTTGTCTATAATTAGGTCACAGAGTGTGTATCCTTTGGATCTGGCACAGCGGGATTTTCGGTATTGTTGCTTTGTTCTTTGATCTTTATATATATATATATATATATATATATATATACGTCTTAAGTGATACACAACAACATCAAATTAAAATTATTATAGATAAATTTAGGCAATTAAAAACCTAAATTGATCAAATGACGAAATTATCGCTAGACCTACTAGCTTCCACAACATCTCTCGATAAGTGATCGTAAAAAAATATTTACATACATCGAACGTCAAGGATTTTTACCTGGACACAATATTACAATATATATAGGTAGCCACAACGATTCCAGGCGTGTTTAAACCTTGTGGGCGCAGGAATTGTAAGTGTTGCAAATCAGCAATCACTGAGTCTAAATTTGGGAGCGAGGTTACCAAGGAAGAATTCGCAGCCTATGCAAATTCCAGCTGCAATCTCCAAACTGCATTTACATCTTGACATCTGAACCGTGCAAAATGCAGTACATTTGGAAAACATTAACACCTTTCAATTTAAGATGGAACAATCACCGCTGTTTTTATACTAAAAAATCGAAATGGCCCACTAACCCGTCATCTTAGATCAACTGGCCATTCATTTGACACAATGAAATTGCAAATTATTGAGGTCAATCAATCATGGACACACACAGAAAGACAAACACGAGAACGGTTCTGGATACATCAACTCAAAACTCTTGAGCCTCATGGAATAAATGAAGGAGATAGAAAAAACCTTGGATAATAGGATAATATTTTAAGAAACAAATATACTTACTTACGACTTTTCCATTTTAATCATTTCAGTTTTTGTCAAAATCATTTCTATTTTACCGAGGAAGGCTAAATTTTCTGCCCCTACCAATTTTTGTTCAGAATAAATCATGAAATATGAATATTTAAATTTCCGGCATTTCAGTGTTTATTTTGATATACATGTTTTTTTTAGATTTTCTTTTCCGTATTATGAGATGTAATGTACACAAAACGACAAACACTTTTTGTGAGAAGAAGATTAGTGCCAGATTTCATATATAGACGCCATCATCATTCGCTTGAGAAAGGTTCACTGTGAACTCAAACGTCAAAAATTTTAAAGTTTTTGTTTTATGAAAATATAACATTCTAGTGTTGTTATAATTATAACACATAAACATTTATATATATAGTGCTGTGCACTGTGTTATTAACACACATATATATATATATATATATATATATATATATATATATATAGTGGTCTATTTTTAGCACACAACACGTGTTATATATAATACATTGGATTCTGTAATTATATTTAACAGAATACTAGATTAGATGAAATGATTATTATACGTGTCTATATTTTAATCTAACAATGCCAATGTAATTTACATTCTCAAAATCATCTGACTGACAAATTGAATTTTTAGGTTGATCCATAACTGGATTCGAACCTTCAACTCTTTGTACATCTTCGGCACAGCGCCTAGCATGTTAACCAGAGGTGATACCCCTAGACTATGTCCAGTTCCTCAAAAGAAGAGCCTTTGATAGCCTAGTGTAACCTTTCCACGTCAGTATTAATATCACATGGCTTCCATACACGATGTTTATTGCGTTGAGAGAATGTAGAGATGTTTTTAAATTACAATGTTATTGTGTATATAACATCATGGATTCAATCAAATCATTGTGTGCTATTTACTTTGTTCTTTTTGAAGTTTATAATCAGGTCACATTGTATGTATCCGATTGGATCTAGCACAACGGTAGTATTGGTGTTGTTGTTTTGTGTTAGGAACAGCGTATCGTATCTATGCTACAGTAGTTAGGAACGTAACGTCACAGTGTAATTAAAGGGCGATAAACGTTATTTTAATCAATATAAATTGTCTCGTGTATAGATGAATATATCTACCAATAAAAAATCCAACATAGTCGGTATCACAGTTATATTACCCAAGTACTTTTATGTTTATAAAACAATCTTCAGGTGTAACTGTATGAACAGCGTATCGTATCTGTGGTACAGTAGTTAGGAACGTGACGTCATAGTATAATTAAAGGGAGATAAACTTTATTGTAAACAAAATAAATACTTATAAAAATATTACGGAAACACAGAGCGTCACACAATTATACAATTGAAAACGAATATTTTGCATTAATTCTCGATTTAAATTTGGAAATAAAGTATTTTTCCTTCATTTCATGTTTAATGTCACATTCAACGTTCAATTCGTAACAAGGAAATATTTTTAAAAAATTCCCGACCACATTGGTCTATATGTGTGCTCAGAGGGATGTTCCTGTATTGTGGCTGCCGTATTTGTTCTTTGTGTATTCACACTCTTTCGGCCAAGCTGTTCCCCGTTTGTCCAATATATATCTCATTGCAACCGCTACATTTAATGCAATAAATTAAATTAAATTTTCGGTCTTGCAAGTCATGTCAGCATTGGTGTAAATTGACTGTCTATTTGGTATTCCAATATTTTTGCCAACATTAATATAAAGACTTGTTCCGCAACGACTATCTTGGCATTTTGAAACTAAAAATGTTTGGTTGTTTTCCATTTCATCAAATTTTGCTCTTGTTAATAGGCGTTTTAGATTTCGGGGTTGTCGTTTGCTCTGTATAATTGTTTCCTGGTTTATCAGTTCGCGTAATTTAGAATCTTGTGTAAGTATTTGGAAGATTGCTTTTGCCACGGGAAGAACGGGAAGAATGTTATAGTTCCGAGGATTTTGCGTAATAACAAACGGTATTTTGTCATTTTCGTCGTTTTGTTCAACACGCGTAGATCTTAATTGATCCATCGGGATTTGTTTTGCCATTTGAATTACTCGTTTTATTAGTTCTTGTTGGTACTTTTGGTTGAGTAAGAAATTTTCTAGTTCTTCTAACCGCTCTTCCTGTAAATTTACATCCTCAACTACAGTACAAATTTGACTCGCCAAACAGTAGGGGATGTTTCGTTAAGTATGCGCTGGATGGCATGAATGAAAATTAAGGTACTGGTGAGTTTCCGTTTCTTTATAGAATATATCTGTTTTCAGGTTCGTACCATCTTTAATAATAAGGATATCTAAAAAATGGCAACTTCTGGGCACTTTCTTCTTTGGTAAATTTTATTGCGGGATGAAGGCTATTTATTAAATCGGAGAAGCATTCAAGGTCCTCATTGGATTTTGTCCAAATGATGAAGCAATCATCGAAATATATTTTCCATGATTGTTCAATGTCTCTTGTAAATTCCACCCCGAATCTATTTTCAATGTCCTGGTATAACTTCTGTTATAAAAACCCCATGACTAAAGTAGCATATGTTGAGGCGAATTTAGTACCCATTGCAGTCCCTCGTGTCTGTATATAGTTTTTGCCATTAAAATAAAATAAATTATTTTCTAGAACTAATTTAGCAGAGTCAATAATGAAATCAAGGCTAAATCGATCAGGTACTAACTCTCGATGTTTCTCAACCCAGTATTTAATTGCCTCTATTCTTAAGTCATGAAGGATGTTTGTATATAGGCTTGTGACATCGAAACTAACTAGACGTGCATCTTCAGGCACTGTATTTGGCAAGTGTGACAGAAAATCTATATCGTCTCTGATATAGCTAGGCACCTAAGGACAAAGTGGTTTCAAAATAATATCTAGAAAATTACTTAGGTGGTGGGTTGGACACGCTGGTCCAGCAATGATTGGTCTTAACTTTAAATCTTTGGGATTTCTAACCTTAATGTACTCGCTATTTTGATATTTAATTGCCGTTTGGATCTCTTTTGACTTGTGAATCTCCGGCAGGCCATAAAACTTGCTGGTTTTCCTTTAAAAATGAGTCAAGTATTCATATTTTTTATCCAGGGTAGCTGACTTCTGTTTAGCTAGCAAGGTATTTATTCTTCTCATAACTAAATGATCGATGTTACGAGGGATTTCGGAATAAAAAGTTGAGTCATTTAGTTAGTCAAGAACGAGAGTTTCATAGTATTCCGAGTCCATAATAACTATCGCTCCCCCTTTATCCGCCTGTTTAATAACAATTTTTTGTCGTTTCTTAGTTTCTGAAGTGCTAATTTTTCGCCGCTTGATAAATTTTGGTTAGCTGTATTTGGTGAAAGTGGGTGATTAGTCAGAGTTTCTATATATTCGTCTAAACATCGATTTCTCCCACTTTTAGGAGTACATTTTAATTTATTCCTTACCAATGATTCGTCTTCATCCTATCTTTATCGGCAAAAAATTCTGTTAATCTTAACCTTCGATAAAATTTTGAAATGTCTTTCTTCAATTCTTGATGATCAGAAGCAGGGGTCGGTGTAAATTTCAAACCTCTTTTAGTAGTTTAAGTTCATTTTCATCCAACTCCCTACTGGACAAGTTTATAATTTTAGGATGATAATTGTGTCCTGCTAACCCGAGGACCTACCTACCGCGAAAATCTGATATTCCGTTTTGGTGTTATTGCCACTTTTCCCTGAATTAATTTCGGGGAAAAGGGGCAATAACACCAAAACGGATAATCAGATTTTCGCGGTAGGTAGGTCCTCGGGTTAGCGGGACGACACAATTATAAATCTCCATACCCTTTTAGTGGTTCTGGCAAATATTTAATTTGCTTGGTGGTTGCAGAAAGGAAGATTTTTAGGTGAAATGTAACGACTAAAACCGGACAGATGACAGGCGAGGTGAGCCTATAACAAAACTATTTGGAATAAAAATAAAAATACCAAAAATAACTAAATACTAACAATGATTTGACTAGTTCATACAATACTTGTTCTCCTCTGGACGGTTTCTCTAGTTTAGATAATGTCTAGATAATTAGTCAAGGTTTTTCTATTAACGCCTTTCTTTCGCATTACATTCTGGAAATATACTGAGTGCAATATACGGAGCATAATTGTTTGAAACGTTTCTAGTGTTTTTTAATTACGTTGAACATGGTCCAGATTGATCTTAGCCAGTATAATTGAAATAAGATCTACAAATTGTTCCCTACTGTCACTGCATGGAAGATCTGACAACTCACCATTTTACTTTCTATTTCAAATAATTCATTCGAAATCCTCGGCTTTTATAAAAGGGTCTGTAAATATCTTCATGTGACACCGAGAAATCACGATACAATAGAAATTTGAAAACGTTTCCCGCCGAAATATGACGTTGCGGAATTATGACGTTCCAACTTTATGCGTGAAAGGTCATATGATTTTGTTAAAATGCTATTTCTGGGTACAAATTATATACCTGGAAATTCCAAAATTGAACAAGACTAACAAACCCTATAAAGCTTAATGCCTTCAAAATCATGTAGAATGGGTTCTAACCGGTAAATGTCAAAGATCATAGAACTGAAAGTAAATTGGGATGTACGATCTACAATGCAGTGACGGTAGAAAATGAGCTGGTAGATCTAATTTAAATTTGACTGGATCTTAGCTTGCTTATCTAAATTTCTATCTGAAATTGATGTCGTCAGGATCTTAATTGTAATGCACTTTAATCGGTGTCCAGTTCTAATGTGACGGAAGCTCTAAATTCGTTTGTTGAAATAGTTCCCGATTTCAAAATAAACTGTTATATTCAACAGTGATATGTCAGCCGAGGACATTAAACAGTTTTTTTTGGCAATTTGAATCGGCATGAAAAAATAAAGGGATATGGAGTAAATGTACATGGGACAAAATCCCAATAAATACATGGTAAGATTAAGCATACATGGTATATTATTGTTCAGTAATCTATTACCAAGACAAGAGGTTTACCTAATGTAACCAAAAAGTTTACCTCGTGTGAATGTTGAAGGTAGAGTGTAATTTCCATATTTGTCAACAATCAAAGGTGCTTCTGCTTTGGCTCTGAAACAAATTATTTAACTGATTCTTTACGATGAAACTTATTGAATGTTAAACATAAACAAATGGACTTTCTTTCTTGAATATATTTGTTTCCGAATCAAAATTTAAACTTTTCTTCTTATGTGGTTTATTTATTGATTCGTAACCTTTACTTGGATGATGACCCTCCAGATACAATGTTTTTAGGATTATAGGCAAGCAAAAATGTGACCAGATTTAGCTCCATTTTGTTTTTTGTTTGAATAATTTTACATTGTCAAATGGGCAAATCTTAAATAGAATGTTTACGACAAAATAATGATAATTGACTGACATAAAATGAAGAAAGTTCACTTTGATTTTTTGACAAAGGACCTAGTAAAAATTTAAGTAATTCACCAGTCGAAATAAAACACTTGCCAAGAACAATGGAATATATATCATCGGAGGAGGCATACTAAAATGATTTATTAAGGAAGCTCATCCCTGATGATCCTTATATCAAGGATTTCTTGAAACCTTTTTTAATTGATTAATCATTGTAGATTAAATGAAATGGCGAAAGGAAATATATAGGTTCGTGTACTTTTAACGGAGATAGAAGACATTTAGAATTTGGCTGGAAATAGATTTTCTGGATATTCCCTTAATTTAACATCGTGACAATTTTTGTCTAAAAGCAAAGAAGTTGTATCAAGAATATTACGTAAACTTGTCAGGTGTCTCAATTTCACCTATAGAAGACTTTTATGAAATCAGAAAGTAATTGAGAACCGAACAGTGAATCAAAAAAAAAAAAAATAAAATAAAAAAAAATAAAAACGAACAATCCATGGACAATGGCAACATCGGCAACACTAAGAAACAAAGACAACACTTGAATATTGGACAAAAAAGAAAAATAAAGACAAGCATACAGATGAACAACACGGACCCAATAAAAACTATGGGTGAGATCAGGTGTACCGGTAGAGTAAGCACCTCCTATTTCTTATAAGACCCGCCGTTTTGAACATGTCAACTCCGGTAGTAAACTAAAGAAGTTGGGGATAGTGTGCAAAATTCTGTAAACTATTGAACTGGAGTAGACCAGAAGAGTTCCGAAATCTCACATAAATTCATAAATGTGATGAGTCAGCCACCTAAAAGTGACTTAGAAATGCAGCATGAACACATAGCACGAAAGTACTTTTGGAAAGTCGTAAATACAAGATAATTGTAAATAAAGGTATAGCGAAATTAGTAAAATATTTGATTTTTCTACTTTACACTAGGAAAAAGTTAAAATTTATGTAAATAGCACAATAATCAAAAATACCAAGTAGGCTTAAAATACACAATGTAATCCGACACCATTCCAACGATAACCAATAAAAGAGGGAACGTTTATTTCAATTGTAGTTCTTGTATGATAATAACTTAAATGAATAAGTCTGATATGTTAAATTGGTGGTGATCAACATAACATACTTTTACATGCTCAAAAATAGTTTTATGTATCTTAAAAGGGGACTTTTGAATCGTGGTCAGTCCGAAAAAAAGTTCTATTATTATACGAAAAAAGATAATACATCTAAGGGTGATTTTTCTTTAATTCATTTGTAGCGCTTATGGTTGATTGATTCCCTTCAATTAAGATTTATGTAAAGAATTGTCATGTAGGTAAATTATAAGAACACTTCAGTTGCATAATAAGTTTGTTTTTTGTGGTATAAATTTATTTTTCATAGGTCAGGAATCAAGTTGTTCCTCCTTACTGTAATTTGAGGTGACCGTCTGCAATAACACGAGAGTTCCTTTCTCGAAAGTTCCGTATAAACTTGTTTTAAGGTAGATAGACAGTAATATTAATGTTCATATCCATGAGATTTTGTTGAAGGTCTGCACAATTTAAGAACCAATCCTACTTGTGCGAAATCTGTAATAAAAAGTATGGGTCAACATTCCTGCTTTTTCCAGAATTAAGATTAAAGTTTGGTCATTTTTCGCCCATTTTTCGCCCGAATTTACATAGTATGCATAGAGAAAGTATGGAAAGGCATTTTGGCTTAAAAGAAATAAACGTTTTATCCATGAGAATCTGATGTGTTTTTGTGGACAAATTGTTTATGATGAGATTTATTGGTTACAATAAAAAAATGTATATGTCACCATGCTTTTAACGGAGATGTTTTAAAAAGCTTTGTGAATAAACATTATTCACGGGAAAAGGGAATTAATTCGCGGCAATTTAAACGAAATGAGACGTTTCACATCTTTCAGTAGATTATGATGTCACAAAGGAAAAGACGTCAAATTACTGTTCTGACCAGAAAATCAAACATATGACACATCAGACCCCCTCTTCTAAAACTGTTTGATTGCAACCTAACAGCAAATTACAAGAAAAACAAGACAGCAGCAAACACCTACAATGGCCTGGAACTACAATCACATTCCGCAATTTACTAGCGACTTCACTACAAAAATACAATAAAAACAAGAGACAAACAAAAATAACGATAGGAACTCGGGATAGCCAGTCTTGGTACCGGCACAGGCAAAAGCCAGTGGTAGCGTTAAACCGGTTTATGGGTACCCCTTTCTCCATCCGGTTTCCCTGTAGTATAATAAATAACTTAATACCGGTGTGACTGTGAATTTAAATTCTGCATATGCGCATTTCGACAACTTATGTTTCTTCAGTGCAGATAAAATCTAAACGTTTGGAAGACAATAAACACAAAGATGGTTAAAAACTGATAGAATCATAGAGAACAAATAACCAAAATGATCTAAATGTAAAGCCAAAATCAGCAAAGGACAGAGCTTTGCACGAGGGAGATACTCCTTAGTTATCTTAAAAATTTACAAAAAATGAGATATTGTAAGGCTGTAAATAGACATGCGAATAAAACCCAATACAGGTAGACTACTAACTCATTGACCACTATCTTGGAAAAGAAAAAGATATGACAAAACGAAATTTAGAAAGATTGATCAAAGAGTGCTCGCCACTAAACTACCGGCTAGCTCAAGGACCTAAGTCTGCTGGTAAAACTATCGCACTACGGAAGAAAATTCAAACTCAAAACTCCCCGAAGGGTTTGGTAAAGAGCCGTCATGTATTTCAGTAGACATTGGCAGCATCGGTGTGAGGCCAGTATACATGTAAAGTATTCAGGTCACCGGAATCCAAACCCAATGGATTTTTTAAAATATCTCGACAGTATCCACTATTACTTAAAGAATGTAAGTTACTATTAAAGTGGCTCACTCGTCATATTTTTGAATTTGTGTCATATATCGGAACTCCTCGGCTTTTCTCCAATTCAATGGCCTAAACAATTTTGCACACGGACCCCCACTTTTTATTTCATGAAGGCTAAAAGAGAGAAGGAAAAGGTTGAAACACTGTCCGACTGGATCAGGTCCATCAAGTCATTGATTGTAGTTCCAATGAGGCTCCTAAAGACAATCATGAGCCCCAAATTCAAAAAGCATATTCGATGATCCCGAGGTAGAAAAAGCATTGTCCTTCCTCCATGACAATTATGTCATCGTACCAGCCGATAAGGCCCAAAACATGATCACATTTATCTGCAAAAGACACTTCATTGACTGCTTAATGAAGGAGATGGACATTGACAATTCATTTGGCAATCCCAAATACAAACTCTCCAACATACCAAGGGAGGATATACTAAACAATCACAAATCAGTATTGTCTTCTTTTGGTATCAGTTTGAGTGAGAGAGAACAACAATCTGCCTTGTATCTACTGGGTACCCAAATTACATAAATGTCCTTGCAAACAGAGATACATTGCTTGGTCTGCCAAATGCACAGCAAAACCTCTTTCTAAGCTCCTCACGTCATTACTTACTGCAGTCAAAGATGGCCTCAAGATATATAGTGATAAGGTATACTCAACAAGTGGAGTGAATCAGATGTGGATTCTCAAAAACTCAATATCTATCTTCAACTGAACTCAACCACTGCAACAGTGTCAAAACTTTTGATTTTTCTACTCTCTATACTTCTCTTCCACACGATAAGCTAAAGTCAGTACTCAGGGATTTAATACACCAGTCTTTCTGTACTAAAAAGGTTGAAAGAAAATATTCATATTTAGTGATAGGTAAAGATGGGGCCTATTTTGTTAAACATCACACCGATTCACACAAAAAGTATACAGAGGAGGATGTCATTGTAATGCTGGAATTCTTGATTGATTTGTAGAATTTGGAGGACAAGTTTTCCAGCAGACAATAGGGATACCTATGGTTACTAATTGTGCGCCACTTTTATCAGATTTGTTTCTTTATTCGTATGAAGCCGGGTTCATACAAGGGCTAGTTCAGAAAAAAGACAATAAGCTAGATAATGTTCTTTCATTGAACAATCCTCAATTTAAGGATAACCTTCATCTTATATACCCAAATGAACTCGAAATTAAAGAGACCACTGATACACCATCATCAGCATCATACCTGGACCTATACCTCTACATTGACAACTCTGGACGTCTGAAAACAAAACTTTACAACAAGCGTGATGATTTCGACTTTCCAATAGTGAACTTCCCGTATTTGAGCAGTAATATTCCCACTTCTCCGGCATATGGCGTGTACATTTTACAACTCATTCGCTATTGCCGTGCCTGTAGTTTGTACGACGATTTTGTCAACAGAGCGAAATTACTGTCTGAAAAACTTATACATCAAGGGTATGTTCAGTCACTGTTGCAATTGTCACTACAGAAGTTTTACGGTCGTCACCACGATTTGACAGACCATTACAATGTTTCTGTTTCACAAATGAGAACAGATATCTTTGGGTAGATCCAGAGTTTGTTACCGGACTGACTTACACCGACTGTGACAAAACCGGACTTTTCACTGGCAGTGTGACGGGTGCCACGCGTGGAGCCTTCCGGAGCACCTGATGATACCTCAGTTTTAATAGGGTTCACACTGCTAGTGCTTAAGTTTTGTAGCGTTCTTGTTCATTTTTGTTTATTTGTTTTGTCTTTGTCATACTGTCTCAATTCGTGTTGCTGTTAATTGCCGTGATTTTGGATTTATGATTTTAGAATTTTTCCTTTCCTCGTTCTTGCTGCGGTATTCGTTTGCCGGTGTATTCTATAGGTAAAATTAAGACAACTGACATGTTTTCGTAAAGTTCTTGTTATAACTTCCTAGCTTTTTTGCACAAAAATAGCCCTGATTTTAAATAAAGGGATAATCCAGAGGAACCCATTTCCCGGCAATTTTTTTAATGCCTTGTATCTCCGTAAAAAGCACACGCACCTATATATTTATTTTTACCATTTCATTAAGTCTACAATGCTTTATC
Organism: Modiolus philippinarum; assembly: GCA_002080025.1. Taxonomy (NCBI): domain Eukaryota; kingdom Metazoa; phylum Mollusca; class Bivalvia; order Mytilida; family Modiolidae; genus Modiolus; species Modiolus philippinarum. The sequence continues at coordinate 87,374 of MJUU01028199.1, forward strand.
AATTAAAATAGGTTTAAAGAATTCCTTGATATAAACACCAACAGGAGTGAGCCTCCTTAAAAGGTCGTAGACAGCGAGAACAAATGTTGATTCCAATACTAAAGTAAAATATTGAATCTTGTATCACATTTATGACTGGAATTTCAAAATGTTTTCACCAGGGACTGATATCTATTTAAGAACATTTTAAGGTGTCTGCAGGGTATTAATTTTCTATTATAAAATTTTGTGAAATGTTCTGTGTAGAAGCACAATTGTATTACTGTTCAAAATTTAAATAAAATTTTGGGGTCACCGTGCATTTAGGCGCCAAATCTGAAATTGAAAAATGTCAGGATTTTACATAGAAATGATAGTTAAATTGATCATATGAGAGGATAGCTTGAAACCTCTATTATAGAATGTTTTCATACATTGCATGTGTAATTGTCATTATGTAGTTAACATATCAAAAATAAAAATTAGGGGTCACCGTTGAAATAAGAGAGAAAAATTGAAAAATTGTTGATATCTCTAGTGATATCTTTCTTAATATATTTTATCGAATTATCTCCCTTGAACAATGTCTGTGTTCTGTAAATCCAGCAACAGATTTAAAGCTCATGTGTTTTAGCCACGTTTTTGTGACTCAAATGTTACAAATATGATTAGGAATATAAATTTTAAATACATTTGAACTTTCTTTTCATTTTAAATAACTATTTTGTTAAATTTCTTAATGAATGAAACCTAAATGAACAATTATTAGACAAAAATGCCTGAATAATACCACTGAGACACCTTAATGATCGTATGAAACGGAATCTGTTTTAGCTTTGTTGTGGTTAATCAGAAAGTCTGCATAATTGGTGTTTACTCTCGTTTAATGAATCAACTATGAAACATACTGTTAAGTTCGGGAAATTGATAATTTTGAAATTGAAGTCGTGCTTTTTGTCGTAAATTTTTGTATTGGGATTTTCAAATTCGAAATGAAAGTAAAAAAAATGTAGATTTAGGATTTAACAAATAAGTTTAACAAATGCAATCTACAGAACTCAAAGTATCTACATTGCTTATGTTTTGTTGTTATATTTTTTAAATTAACTGCTGATGAGGAATAAATTTCCGAAATGGCCATACAGCTCATTAAAATTAATGCAGTTGGAGTTAACATATGTGTTATGGTCTCATGTTCATTTACTCCATATCCTTTCGTAAAATATTTAATACAAGAGTTTGTCTTTTATTGCAGTGTGGAATTGGTAAAACAATTCCCTGTGGTATAGATTTATGCTCTTTATTTTTCTTAGACATGGTGTACTTGTAAATGAGATAATATCTAATGTGTACGCTTTGTTCAATTACTATTATCTAAGCTCTGACCTTAGCAGATTTTGGCTTTACATTTAGATCACTTTGGTTATTTGTTCTCTATCAGTTTTTAAACATTTCTAAGTTCATGGTCTTCCAAAAGTTTGAATTCTATCTGCACTGATGAGACATAATTTGTCGAAATGCGCATATGCAGAAAGTAAATTCACAGTGACTTCGGTATTTATTTATCTAAATTTAAGTATATTCTAAAACCGAAGGATTAACTCCCTCCATCGTAGCTTTGTCCTTCGATATATTTGATATTACTGATTATTCTGATTTCGTTTGGTTTTATGCATTTTATATATTTTTTGAAATTATAGATTTCCTTTGTTAGGGTTCTAGTGCTGCTGATGAGGAGTAAATTTCCGAAATGGCCATACAGCCCATTAAATAACTTAATACCGAAGTTACTGGATTTGCGCATTTCGACAACTTATGTCTCTTCAGTGCAGATAAAATTAATGCAGTTGGAGTTAACCTTCGTGTTATGGTCTCATGTTCATTTACTCCATATCCTTTCGTAAAATATTCGTAGTGATGTATGCGGTTGAAAGGTTCGAGTTTGTTTATGGTTAACAAGTTAAGAAAATTAAAACATATTCCTTTATCTGATGCTTACATGCTTTTTTGGAACGGTAAACAATTGTTCTGGTAAACAGACTTCATTGTACTGGCACACCTGGAATCTGATTCAAACATCCGTTAAACTTAGTCAATCAAATTTAATTACAAAAAATAACAACAAATATTTTTCAACTTTTGATCTTTTTTCGACTTAGCCCCAATTCTTGCGAATTATAGATTATAATACTTGAAAACTTGGATGGTAAGTTACAACAACGAATATTCTGTTATCTTGGTACAGATGTAGAGAGTTCCAGTAAATTTTGTTAACTTTTTCAAATGCACTGTCGGTCTTTTTTACAGCATTAACCTTATTAGGGACCAACCATTTCACTTGAAAAGGGGAGGGGGGCTATGTTTTTTTTTTTTTTTCTAAAAAAATATTTTTGAGCTGATTTTATGTGAAAAAAGTATTTTGGCAAAATGAAGAAAAAAAAAATTCTGAAGGAGGCTTTCTGCTCCAAAAAATAACGTTAATTTAGAAAAAAAATATTTTGTTGATACACGTGAAATAAATATATAAATTATAACCCTTCAGGTTAAATGGTCGTTCCTTAGCAGGTACAAATTTAGTTCTCGTTAGCGGTGTTTTTTTATGTGTGTTCCTCCCAGCAAATACGTTTCATTCATATTGCCTTGCTAGTAGGAGACCAATGCGAGAACAATGTCTAGGGTGACAGCCTTTTGGAATTATAAATTGGTGATCAGTTTTCTTTGTATTGAGATCAGTTTTGAAGTTGTCGTTGACAATGGTTGATGTGGTGTCAAGAAAGCCTATCTTCTCTGTGACCATCTATACTCTTCACTGGCAGTGTGATGGATGCCACGCGTGGAGCAGATCATGCTTACCCTTGCGGAGCACCTGAAATTACCTCGGTTTTTGTAGGGTTCACACTACTATTGCTTTGGCTTTTGTTCATTTTGTTTATATGTTTTGTCTTTGTAATATTGTCTTAATTCGCATTGGACATGAATTTTGGATTTTGGAATTCCCCATATTTTCTTCTTTTTTTTTTTCTTTTTTCTTTTTTTTTTTTTTTTTTTTTNACGTATTGAGGACTGAAATCTTCATCTCTCAGTATCCCTTATAGCCAGGATAACAGTTGATGAGAAAGATTTTTATTATAAAGTAGAGGACTCTTCCGAACGCACAGAAGAGTTTTATCTTTTATTATTTTCAGTGAAACTGGAATTTTGATCGAAGCAATATTATCAGTTGAATTACGTCTTGTTATCAATATTCAACCAAGCATTTTTTTTATATCCTTGCAGATGATAGCGTCGACGTTTCTGCTAGATTTTAATAATAAAAAAAAATGCTTCCGAAAAAAATCAAAAACGTAGTTTTGAAGTAATAAGTAATAAGTAACAATCATAAAGCCAATACATGTACCTCAACATTGTATGAAGTTTTCAAATGTTTTATTTCACGTTATAATAAATAGCGAAGGCCAATAACTCCTAGATAAAAAATTATCGTTATAAACCTTACACTCGATATCAACACACCAAAATAAACTGGTTTGAGAAGTAGAAATAGAAAGGAAAACGTTTGTCATTAAATTTCCACCCAAACAATCAGAAAAAGTATTAAACCAAGAGGTAACGTTTTACAGGTACACTTTATATCCTGCTTAGTATTTGTATCATCATATACAGCCTGACCTTCTTCATTACAGCCAGACTTTTTATATATACAACCAGTACTTTCATTTTTCCAGTGTATGTATGGCTGAAAGACGTCTTTAGAACAGAAACTGACGTCTAAATTCAAATGAATAAGGATTCGTGAACCTGTTCATAACGAAATACGGAAAATGAATGCGACTTAATAAATCAATTTTTGAAGAATTTTACACATTTTTCATTACAGCACATACTGTAGTAATTCACAATACGAACATAAACATAAATGGTATCTAAAGTTTAATAATAGAAAATGAATGTAGTAAAAAATTATTCATCCTTAGGATACTACTTTTTCAAACGTTAATGATATTGAATATTTAAGAATTTAATGCAATATTTTGAAGTTTTATTGTCGTGTAAAAGTATGGAGCCTAGCACATTTGAATGAAGCTCGGTAGCGCTTCATATGAAAAATGTGCTACGATTACGCTTTTGCAATAAAACTACAAAATATTACCTTCAATACTTATAATCACATTCCGTAAATAAAAATCGTGGATGGTGCACCATTTATTCGTCTAGATTACTTCACCGTTCTTGTTTACTATTGTTGTTGTCGAGGAATATTGTAGTTTTACTGACTTATACGATACTTATAAGGGATGATAGGGAATACTCGTAGCCAATCAAATACGGTGATTACCATACGAATCAAAATGAATGTAATTATACAGATGTACATATTTGATATGATTTCTGAACAACCCTTCACACCTTTTTCATTTATTTGTACTTTTTGTCAGTACTGAAATAATCGCTAACAAATATATTTCATATTTACAAAAGTAAAATAATAAAGCCACTAATATAAGAAACATTTTATGCCATACATTTTATGCCATACATGCTTATTTACTGTTAATTCCTCAACTTGGGTATGTTTGTAAAATTGTAACACAATTCTTACCTGGTCCTGTAAAATCAACATTCGTACAATTCTCTATAAAGACTTCAGCAGTGCCATCCCATAAACAAGAATACTTTGATTGATCACGGCACAGCAGCCTAGCCCTAATATGCCATTGTGATTGATCAGGACATGTCATGTTATAGGCGAATAATATATCCATGTACTTAAAAAGAAATATTTATTTACATGTGTAAGTCTTGACTGTTCTGGACATTACAAATTTGAATAAAACATTATACACTAAAAGAAAGAGCACTGAACACGGTCTCATATATTACCATGGATGTTAAAGCGTCGCCTTTTCACCTTCACCCTCTTTGCCCGCCTTAAACAGCTTCGGAGCAAATTTGACGCTTCCAACTAGAGTGATATTATTGCTCATCTAACTACTTGTTACGTTTGTAAGATAAGATAAAGCAACATCCATGAAACGGTTACTATAAACCGGGAATTTTCGCGGCAGTTTTATTTTCCCGATTTTCATGTTTGGAATGGAATCTCGAAAATAAACTGCGCGAATATACTTATCTATTATTGAAGTCAGTGGTCAACAATTTGGTAGCGCGAATTCAAAATTTCGAGCACTGATATCTTGTCAATTCACCGCGAAATAAAGACGGTGCGAACATTTCCCTGTTTACATTACATTTTTTCTAATGAGATCTTATGCTTAGATAATATTTGCGGTTTATCAATCTTGGATATTAGCTCTGTATTCAAATGAAATATATAGTGAAGTAGCATCCTGTTATCATGTCTAATTAAGATCAAAAGGTCTAATCTTTAGCTAAGATATGCCTTGGTAGCAATCTTTGAATCTCTGAATTCAAATCCTATATTCGTTTAATGAACAACTACTAAATTTATTTCATTTTGTATACAAAAAAAACCGGGTTTCAAGATTAAAAATGGAACTTAGACTAGGATCCATTGTTGAAATGGAATGGACTACTGATACTAACATTAAACATTTCGTAGAGAACCATTATGTAATGTCTTCATAAATTAAACAATTTTCAAGGTGTAAAAATTTATGCATTATGTCTTTATTCATCCGCTTATTGCACGGGCATTTAAGTCGTTATAGTGATGATGGGATATAAAACTTGAAATTCCTTAAACGACCGACCAATGAAAATGCCGCAATTCCATGAAAAACAACTGAAAATGCAATGATTAAAGTCTAAAATGTTAGGAATAACTGATATTAAGAAAAGAAGAAAAGGGACAATTTTAAGATAGTGATAATTTGCATTTAATCCATATCCTATCATTGTTTACTAATAAAAGGACCATAAGTTACGGACCAGGTGCATCGCTAGAGTAAGCATCTCTTGCTTCTTATAAGACCCAAGCCGTGTTGTGTATGTCAATGCCGGTATGCAAAAATGTTGAGTAAATCCACGTTAGACAAGGTCACAACAAAAACATGATGAAGCCAAGAAATGGATCAAAACTTTGTTGCCGTTCTTCATTCAAGTCAATATGAGGCTTTCTACAATGAACTTAGCTCCTTCCTCATGACAATAATAAGTTTAATGACCCCTAACACCAACATCTACATGCATATGAGCTGTACTGGAATTTTCTTTGTTCAGAACAATATTTTTTTTAATTCTAAAGATGAATTAGAAAAGATGACAGGAAATAAGACAAACTAAAACAACGATGGATAACCGCTGTATTTGTCATCGGCTACCGAAAGCCCGCTATCGGTTTAAACAGCTTTATGGGTTCTAAAACCTTTCCTTTCTCTGCCCTGTTTCCCTTTTGTTTAATATAAAACATACAAATCAGATTTAATTGTAATGCTCGGTCATTGTAAGTGTTTCCTGTTATCTTCCCTTCATTAATTAATACAGGTATACTAATTCCATGACCACTCCTTGAAAAAGAAAGAATAACACAAAACGTAGTTTTAAAATATGGGTCGGGGGATATTCGCGGCTACTTAGCCGGCTACCTCAGGTCTGCTGGCAAAACACGATCGCACTAAAGAAGAAACTTCCATCTCAAACCTTCTGGTTGTGTCTGGAAAAGAGTCATCGATTGTTTCAAAAGAAATTTGAAGCATTAGTGAAAACCCAGTATGTTTGTAAAATCTTCAGGTCGTTGGATCTAAAAAGCAAGTTTACCGGGTTCATGCAGAATATCGTGTTACGTAACAAAATGTAACTGCCGTCATAGTTTTTCCGGCCTTGTTACCTGCTTCTGGCATTTTGAACATTTCCTTATAAAACAACAGCAGTAGAATACCAAAATGAATAAAAACCAAGATTACTTAAACCAAAGTCCAGCGACAGGACAAAAGCAAGAACACCAGAAGACGAAGACTAAAGACGCTACACAACAACAAATCACAAACACCACAAATACACTTATACATACTTAAGCACTAACAGGGTGAACTTTCACAAAGAATGACATTAGGGTATCCAGAAGGGTTAGGATGTACTGCTCTGTATACATGTACATCAACCGTCACATTGTCAGTGGGTCAATCCAGGGTAAAGTCAGAATCTGTAATGTCAAATTCGGGAAGACGTGAATCTAGCCGAAAATGTCAGTTTTCATTTGTGACACCGACATTTCATATCTATCTTTGATGTCGTAGTGACGGTCATAGAATTTCTGAAGGGAAGAAAGTTACAACGGCTGAACATAGCCCTGACTCAGAAGTTTATGTGACAGTGCTTTCCTAAAAACAACGAGACTCAGAAAAGCCCTTAGTAAAAAACTGTTCGCAAGAAACGAAATACTTTGATATCAAAGATCCATATCTTCAAAAAAACTCCTTTAACCCATTCAACTTTTTATGAAAACTGTAAACTTGTTGTAAAAGCGAAGTAAAATTCATTTAAGTCGTCAAGAGAAAACAAAAGAGTGCGAATGGTACAAGTTGAGATATTTAAACCCCGTGCAATGTCACAGTCGAGAAAAAAAATGTAATAGTGAAATCTAAATCAAGTTTTAATAATGAATTTCAGCTTTTATTTTTACAGAGTCAATGATGATTGTTAGATTTAAAAAAAAGAACAGTATTTTTAATCATTATTAGTCTTTTCAACTTTCAGTCCTTGTGAGTAAAGAACACAATACCGAAACTATCTGCATATGGCCATTCCGACAACTTATGTCTCTTCAGTGCAAATAAAATTAAAAGAATGGAAATCCTGAAATGGTAAGATGCATTAAAGCTGATTTATAAAAAAATTAAACGCCTAAAACTAAAACTTAAACTAAAAGCCATAATCGGATGAGGATAGAGCTTAGTTTAAAGAGCAAATTCCTTAAATTCAGATATTTCAAATGGTGTCGACATAAACTTAAAAACGGGGATAGTCAATAGTAAGGATATCGTCAATATGCCTGCTGTTTTTCCCTACTGTCCCGTTCGGTAATAAAACAGAAAAATATCTCCAATTAGGGGTCACAGTTTGTACCAATGGGAATTCCAATGACCTGCTGATAAACAATGTTGCAAAAACTCTCAAAAATGTTGTCAACAAATGAAATAGTGCCTTATTCGTATCATCAAATGTCAAGAAACAACGATTGTTGTGGGTTATATATCAGCGAAGAATCATCGCATTTCGTTACAAAAAGGTAAATGTAGACTAGAGAACGTAAAAGATCATTTAATGGTCGTCCCTATTTTGATCAAATCAAATTATGAGGAAGGGTTTTATAAAGTGTACAAAAATCATAAATGGAGACGTATGAAACTTGTTTTGGAATTCATCTAGAACTTTATTAGATTTTTTTTCCATTCCAAAACTAGTTTACACCGGAGTTTTGGTACATTTTTCCAAAGTGTCTTATGAATTACAAAATACCGAAGTTACTGTGAATTTAGTTTCTGCATTTGCGCATTTCGACAACTTATGTCCCTTCAGTGCACTAATTTCTTTATACAAGTAAGTACATCGGTTAAATGATGGATACGTTAGTAGAACACTTACTGGATGTAGACATAGAACGATGTTTGTGGAGATATTAGTGAAGCTCTAGAACCCAATACGTAGTTTGCGAAGCGTTATCTACAGGTCGAACTTGGAGCACATTTGTAACCTTTCTATATTGTTGAGCAAGTTTTTTTTTGCCACAATTGGTACGTATGACAGTGTTTTACTTCATCTATAATAATATCGTAACAGATTGCTCCTTTTTTTTAGAGGTTGGGCGATATTTAAGCTTTATTTTTTTTTAAATCGTCTAACTTCTTTTTCGATAATTCTTTTAAAGTTTCCCATTAATATATATCTGCAAGTGTC
>MJUU01028199.1:104414-129716 GCA_002080025.1 Modiolus philippinarum
TTTTTGAAATGAGAAAAATTGTCTTTAAAAATAGACCTCGACACCATCATATCCAATAACCTTGCAAAGTTTTGACTGATTAGGATAAGTGTCCTCAAGTTGGGGAACGGCATGCAAAAAATGCCTTAACATTGACTGAAACCCCCAAATTTCATTAAAGGACCGTGCGACCATCATTTCAAGTCTGTAGTGTTTTCAAATAAGAGTGCGATATGTGAAAACGGCATTTAAATTGTTTGTGATACCATCATACATGTACCTATAAAAGCTCTTTAGAGTCAGTAGCAAACTGACAATATGGTTGACAAGGCATGCGAAACAGACCGACATCGGTATACTATAATGACAATATACCCGTCGTTAGACAAACGTTTAAAATTGTTGAATTGAAACAAAAACGAAAAATATACCCAGTCAACAAGAAATGCATCAATGAATTAAGAGACGTTTTGTTGCAGTGACAATGATGTTAATGTTTCAATTTATAAAAATAGGATAAAATACACAGTGTAATATTTTGTGTGACCGACAATATTTTGTCATTAAGTTCCAAAGTAATTTATCGATAAGGAAGGTAAGGGAGGTAGGATCTTTTCCAGAAATTCGGAATTAGCAATTGTATGTTCGGGAATTCCGGTATAAACTTTATGTCTATGGATGTCTAATTTTGACAGTTCGGAAAAGGGATTCAGAATCTATTTTCAACTTCAAGTTATCTCCTGCTCAATTTTACTGTTAATGCCATTATTCTCGTGTGTTCTGTTTTGCGATTTTTTAAATGCTCTTTGATTATTTCCTAAAGCGGTCTTTCAACAGAGACGCTGTTTTCCAAAACGGTCAAAGGGTAGTAAATCTTAATCTTCCCGCAAAACAAACTGATGACGACATAGATGATTGCGGCTGTAATATGCGCATAAACAATAGTGTGATTTGTCTTTAAAATCATGTTTGTGTTATATTTAATCTTAATTATTGAGATTTAATGTAACACAATTAACCTAAGTGTAAATTATATTACATAAACAGTGTCCATTGTGCAATATTTGAACTGGCAACAATAAAACATAAATAAATCACAATATTACATATGGTATAAGTTCCTATTAATCTCATTGGCAAATACGCTCACATGATTTTAAGAATATTGAGTATATTTCAGCGTTGTTTCTAATCTTAGGTATATTGACGCCGTGTTTCTATTTTTAAGTATATTGACGCTATGTTTCTATTTTTTAGTTTTATTGACGCTACATGTCTGGTTGGACTTTCAGGCTATAGTTTTTCACTAAGGAAAGTCTTATGAAAAAAAATATTTTAATAAATATTTGAAAACGCTTTACACATTAATAGGTGTTTCCGCCAAAAGGGGATATCAAAATGTTTTTACAGAGTACCCATTGAAATCATTGAAAAAATATATTTAACAGTTGTCACATTTTTTTTTAATTGCACACTTTATGTTAACAAGCTAATATTACAGGCTTACTTGTTTGGTTTTTTTTATCCTCATATACAAGAGAAATGTCGGTATTTATTCATCCTATGAGCACTCATTTAACCCATTCTACTTGATGATCCTTGATGGTGGATCCACACAGCTTTCAAATAAAGGTTATATTTCTAATTAAATTCCGATGTATTGACAAAATTTTCCTCCACAAAAATGTAATGAGATACCATAAAACTACATATGTAATATAAAAATGATGGACTTTTTACTCTGTCAATATGTTAAATATGGACCTGTTAGGAATATATTGACCTCGGACTTCGTCCTTGGTCAATATATGCCAAACAGGTCCATATATAACATATTGACTTCGTAAAAAGTCCATAATTGATAAATATTTTGATTGGGTCCAGATTTTCAACTGAAATATATGAATGGGTATGGTTTTCCAATATATTGAATACATGAATGGGGTTGTTTTGAAAATCTCAGCCGTACGTCTGTACCCAAAAGCATAGGTTGAGACCCCCCCCCCCCCGGGAAAAAATCACCAGCAACAGGTACAGCGCCAGTCACACTGAATCGTACCATGGGGTTAACAATTAAAGTCAGAGTAATTGCATTAAAATAAGTTATCGCTATTTGTAATATCATCTTTAGCATAGTCATTTTTATGACGTTTGATGACTGAATTGAATCGTTAATAGTTAAAAAAAATTTCCAACAGAACAAATATCCATACGCAAACGCTATAATATAATAATTGTTTTAACAGGAAGAAATATGGATAAATAATAAATTAGATATAATGATCGAACTTTTTCCTAGAAGTTATGTTTGTTTTACCTTTGACTTTTGCCAAAAAATATTGAAAAAATGTAGTCAATAAGAAATTAATCAGTTTACAGATGTGTATATCTGAAATAAACAATGAAAGGATATGGAGTAGATACACACAAGACAGTCTCCACAAAACCAAAAGCCTTTATTGTTGCCTTCATCTTCAGGTCACCATGAGACCATCGACAATGATCTTTGCTCATACGTCATAGGTTGGTTTAAGACAGTTCAAGAAGTTCAAGACCAAGCATTTTCGCTATACATTACTCCATATTTGAATGAATTTAACCTCTACGAAACAAATAGGTTTTTTTTTTTTTTTTTTTTTTTTTTTTTTGTTAATGGCTTTAGTTTCCCTTTATCAACATGAAATTGTAGTACAGTGAGGATACTGGAAGAACCTTTTTATTTTAAGGTTTAAATGTCAGAGGTTTAAATATCCATTGCGAAAGGCTTTTTGAAAAATAGGATTTTTTTGTTGAGTTCCCCTGGATAAATGTTATTGAAAGTCGGAAGCATGAAAAAGATTTGATAGATGAGGAATCCTACTGATCACTGCTACTGAAAAAAAAGACTGATCTGTAAAAATGTTCTTTTAATGTGTTAACTTATGTATATATGTGATAAAAGATTAAATTGAAACTCATATACAATTATTTAAAAAGGTTCCACTTGCTGGTTTAAATGTAAGATTGAACATGTAAGATATTCATATAAGAATAAACCAAAAATTGTATGATTTTGAGCCAATTATTTCATTCAAAATCACGGTTGTCAAATTATTTTGCGGCGATCTGATGCTCTGCATCAAGTTTTAACTTGTAATATAATAAATAAGCTTTGTCTTACCTCTTAAGGGTCCTATATATATTTCTCTAAGCGGTATTTAAAAGCTTTCGGTTAACATAAACGAGATTCATTCTTTTTCGCTTATATATGCCTTAAATTGAGATTAAAAGTGATATTTTTAAATCCCATTATACATAAAACAATTGAAAATAGAAAATAGATATCGTTTTCTTTGTTTTTTGTCATTTGGTTGATTGGACCATGGATACACTAATGAAAATTTTAGGTAATTTGTTATTTGGAAATTACTAACGGGAATTTCGTACCATAACCAATACTAAAAATAGAACATACAAAAATATACGTTGTGAAATGGCAAAAACTAACACGTCATAAACAAAATAAAAAAGTAAAAAAGGAAAAAATACCAAAAAAAAAAAAAAAAAAAAAAAAAAAAAAAAAAAAAAAAAAAAACAATAAAGAAAAAAAAATCACAAGAAAAATATTTCTGTCTCTTTGCACATAAGAGGCCTAGAAATGTAGATTTTAACAAATATAGCATGCGAACTTCTCCTACATGTTTTGGCTTTACGAAGTTAATTTTATTTAAGAATTGTTGCAAATTTTGTAGACGCGTAATATGTTTTCAAAATTTTTACACAAGAGGCCAAAAATGAGGATTTTGATAAAGGCTTCAAGATGTGGTTTTGACACATGCGGCATGTGATGCCAGTTCCTACTACATTTTTTGGTTCATTGACTTAGTTTGTAAATGTGCAATAAGCTTTCTAAATTTTGTTGTTTTATTACTTGGTTCTACCATGTTATTGTACAGATTTTATCTATTGTGTTTTACTCCATATTCTTTAACTGTTTATCTCTTCGCATATGGATGCTTTTGATGTTATTTGAAGGTCAAAAGAACATTAAAAATGATGGTAGTAACAAACTTACCGGATATAACTGTCAAGGGTTGATAGCTAAAGAGGAAAAAAAACATAAGAAAGTATAAAACTACCGTAAAGTTTATAAACATTATAAAGATGAAGATAGAAGAGGCTGACATGCCCCTCCACCAGGTTCAAATTGGAATAAATGGGACAACTACATTAAGGTCATGCCATGAGAGCTATGCAACAGCTATTTAGGAACCAGTGAGTTACAGTATTTTTGTTAAAATAGAATCAAAGAATGTCCTTAGATTTGCAAATCACAGATTTAGAGATTGTCTATGTGAATACTGTTTTAATATTGACTTACTAACGAAATCATTGAATTCATTTTGTATATCATCCGAAAAGCCAGATTGTGGCATTAATGACAGGTATGCAGTGTCACGTTTGATTCTTTCTCCTAAGCATGATGGAACATATAGCAAACTTAGTCTCGACCGGGAATTCACTGAATGACGTACAGGCAAAATCTACAGCACTATCAACCCGTCCTTGTTGAACAATTTGACCCTTATCCTGTAACTTGACATCAGCGGGAAACTCAAGCTACTAGCCATGGACTAAAAATGCCAACAAAATTTTTAAAACAAAGTGTCCAAGAAAGGATGGTGGAAGAATTAATAATGAAGATAAAAGCTTCTCTTTACATTTATTTAACGTAAAATGATCAAAACAAAACTTTAATTAGAGAGGTTCCACTGCAGACAGCCGTGTTATGCACGGATTATGCTAAGAACTTAACCTGCAAAGCACAGGATGCACCTCAAGGATTTAACTGAAACAATATCCAATTCATCCAATTGTATGTAACTACACATGTACGGAGTGCGAAGATGATCCAGCTTTCATTACGGATTCTATCATCTTTATTTCGGATGATTTAACACATGATTACCATGGGGTCTTGCATTATTTTTGGTGTAACTATCCAAAGGCTTCAGGGGAAAACAACAAGAGTTTCATTCATGTTATACAGTTCTCCGATATTGCCCCAACCATGTACAAAAACAAAATTAGCTTCATGCATTGTTCCTTTCCAATGCTGATTTTGGTTAAAATACAGAGATACAGATACAGATATCCTTTCATTCACCATTTGCGACCGGAGTTTGTCTCTTCTGCACTGTGGAGTCCGTAAAACGATTCCCCATACGAGAGATGTGTGCTCTCTACATATATCAGTTATGGTGTACTTGTGCTTGAGAGAATTTCTCATATGGGTATAGTATGCAAACTTTGAAATTTTGGCATTTATTTTTGTAATTTCGAAATGTAATTCTGACCACCTGTTAAAAGTGCCCACATCTCACTATTTTTATAACGCCAAGTTTTCTTACATTCGACTTGATGAGTGCCCAGTGTTTGTCTGTGTGTTTTAATCGTCCAATATCTTAAGAAACTGGTGCTTTTGTCGAGCAAAGGATGACAGTGATTGTAAGAACACTTTACCAGTTTAATTAATATTTGTTGACAATCCCACACCCATGACCAATGAAGACATGACGTAGCGTTGCTCGACAATTAGCAAAGAATTCCGATTCCGCTCAAACCGGTGCTAGGGACCGTCTTAAACTTACAATGAGGTATGAGAAAAGTTCATTATTGTCACCTTCTGGTGACATCAAGATGAAAAACAACAACAAAAGCGTTGTTCCAAAGCTTGTTTTTACCATGTATTTGTACATGTAGATACTTTGTCTCATAAGCATTCACTCCATATCCTTTCATTCAATATTTTCAACTGGAGTTTGTCTCTCCTACAGTGTGGAGTCCGTAAAACAATTCCCCTTGCGAGAGATGTATGCTCTCTTTATATTTTAGTTATGGTGTACTTGTGCTTAAAGAATTTCTCATATGGATCTTTCAAATGTCTTTTATTTTTGTAATTTCTCCATATCCTTTCTCTTTGCCTCCCGCCATGGGAAAGGCCCATGTGTTCGTAAACCTTGCGTGCTTAAAAGTGCAGCAATTGCATCAGGAAACGAAAGTATTTTGTCTCCAAGAGAATTTGTTTTCATACTACCACACAAAATTTATTCTGCCAAAGCGTCCAGGGCAACTCGCACATACAAGAAGAAAGCTCGTTTATCTTGACAAAAGAGATGTCAAAAGAAATTTTCCCGGGAGAACCGACGTAAGACCTTTTGTGTATTATATTTTCCTTGAGACTGTCATACATTTCGGAATCCAGAGTTTTATATAAAAAAATTTAATTGTTGTTATCCATGAGCATTTATACTGATTTTGAGAATATTTCTGATAACAATATCCATACAATATTGATGACAATTTTTCATGCTTTCCACATACCACATTCGCTCAAAAAATTATCAGACGAGAATGCACTTGAATTGTGTGAAGAGTGGTTAAGCTCCTAGCTCACCATAAAATATATAATTAGTTGACTTTTTCAAATTCAGTAAAAGTGTGCAAAATTTTAGATGAACTCTTTCAATAATATCTAAGCTACTGAAACCCTATATTTAGGAACCATATAACAAAATTGGTTTCACAATTTTGTCAAAACGATCATATTGACAACTGACTGATATATTATGCAAACGACCTTTTTTAAGACATCATGCATAGCCCTTGTTGCTTTATTTACATTTTGCTTAATAGCTGATGTATAAGTACCATTATTTGAAAACATTAGCCCAAAATGTAAAAATGCATTAACTGTTTCAATATCATTTCCATCATATTTAAAATTTAAATCATGTATGTAATTTCTAGATGCAAACACTAAACATTTAAATTTGTCAGTATTAACACTTAGTTCCCAGGTCCTGCAATATTCACAAAAATTATCAATTTGTTGTTGTAAACCTTCTTTCGAATCAGAAAACAATACAGTGTCATCAGCATATAACAATAAAAACAATTTTAGATGAATACCAAGTTCGCTTTTTATATCATCAGTAATACAGCTTAACCCATTCAATATTTAGATGATATTCCTCCAAGTCATTCAAAAATAAAGAGAACAGAAAAGGAGATAAACATCACCTTGACGAACATCAATATGAAAAAGAAAGGAAATGGGGTAAATGTCAAGGAGACAACATCCCATATCCAGGTTAAAACGACCAAAAATAAAGCATCTAGAGGTCACCGTACGGTCTTAAACACAGTGAGGAATCTCACACAATATAGTAAGCCCTAAATGACCCAAAAAAGGTAAAAAAAGTGAATAAATCAATGGAAACAAACCACATCCAATAACCTAAATATCAAGAACAAAAATATTTATAAGAAGACAAGGACAAGCCAATTTCCAACATATTCCTGACTTGGGACAGGCGCAAAAATTGCAATGGGGTTAAACTCGTTTTCTTGGATCCAAACCTTCCCCCTATGTGTGGTGATGGCCAAAAAAAAAATAAATACACAAAAAGACTAACAGTAAATATCAAACTAGAACAAGGTTACAGATTTCATAAATTTATACTTTTAAGAAGTTTTACAGAAGATATGAACATTTGATATCTAGATACCATGTGACTCGCAAACAGCTAATTACAAAGGGCATTTCTCATCCTCGATTTTATGGAAAAGTTGTTAAATAATGTCAAAAACTGATAAATAATCCAGAAAAACTGGGATGTAACTTACATTCCTTACGTAATAGTGGATATCGACGAGATATTCTGAACAAATCAGTTAAATTGGCTTTGGATTCCAGTGACCTGAAGACTTTACATATATACTGGCCTCTCACTGATACTGCCGATGTCTAATGAAATACATGAAGACTCTTTACCAAACCCTTCGGGGAGTTTTGAGTTTGATTTTTCTTCCGTAGTGCGACAGTGTTTTACCAGCAGACTAGATTCCTTGAGATAGCCGGCAGTTTAGCGGGGGCACTCTTTGACCCTTCTTTCTAAATTACGTTTTGTCTTATGCTTTTTTTTGTTCCAAGATAGTGGCCATTGAGTTAGTAGTCTACCGGATAGAGAAAGGGGAGGTTTGGGTACCCATAAACCGGTTTAACCCTACCACTGGCTTTTGCTAGTGCCGGTACCGAGTCCGGCTACCCCAAGTTCCTATCGTTATTTATGTTTGTCTCTTGTTTTCATTATTGTTTTTTTTCTAGTGCAGTTCGCTTGTAAATTGTGGCATGTGACTGTAGTTCCCGATAATTGTAGGTGTTTACTGTTATCCTGTTTTTTTTTTGTAATTGTACATAGTAAAATGTTCATCTTGTGTTATGAATAAAGCATATATATATTATAAATGATTTCCTTTGTATAGATGCAAGAAAAAATAGCAAAGGCATACATATACCTAAACAAAACAGGAGAAAAGGGAACAACGGAAGTAGAATACCGAAGGAACACAGTAGGGAAATCCACAAAAATCGAAGTCCAAAGACATGGCCAAAACGAGAAAACAGAAAAGAAAAACACAGTGAAGAAATAATCATAAACTTATAAAGAGGACACAGAGAAGAAATTATAAAATCAGAAATAAAAAAAATAATATTTAAAACAAATTGGGACAGCATGATCAAGCCAAAACAAATAAAACATGAACAAGAAATAGATTTGCATACTGAAGTAACTGAAGCAAAAAGCAATTATGCGTGGCAGGTTTTCATTAAAGATCTCTTTTTTATTCAAATCAGATAATAAAACTAGAGGAATGTATTCGAAACGAATACTATATCTCCCCGTCCTGACATAATTTGTTCCAGGGGTCATGCTTATAATAGTTTGAGTTACCATTGTCAGCTGAGAGTAGATGAAGTGATGCATATTTTTATGTGCTTTACTTTACTGTCTTTACATATTTAATATAACATAATCTTGTCAAATTATTTTATATGATATTAAGGTATAAATTTCATAAATACCATCCAGTAGTATTATCTCTGATTAGCAATGACGATAAAAATGTTAAGGTGTAACTATTAACTGACAACTTCAATTAAGATAAGAAATAAATAATTTTCCCATTGATGAGTGGACTCTGGGAATACATTGTATATGAGTATGACGATATTCCAAATGTCTGTAATTGTAGTAGGTTTATCATGAATTGGGACTAATTTTGAAGTAGTAGGTTTATCATGAATTGGAACTAATTTTGAATTTAACAGACTTTTTCAAATTAGGACATTTACATTTTAAACATGAGCACAGGTATGTTTTTTTTATAAATTAACTAAGCTGTGCACAACAAAACTTTCATTCGTCTGTTCACTAGATTTTATTCGTCTGTTGGTTTTTAAATTTTACCTGTTTAGGCTGTTATCAGTACAATAACTATTTTAAGTAACAATTTTAATTAGCAAATATCTCATTAACAGTTTGACTAACTAACACATAAAAGTACACGGGCATAGATCAAATGGAAACTGATATATCCTGAAAATTTGGATTTCGTGAGTACAGTGGTTGTTGCAAACAAGCAAACACAAATTTTGTGACGGAAACCACGAGTAAAAACAATATATCTCCCACCTCTCTGAGGCGGGGAGATATAACAACAGTTTAGCATTAGTTAATCTCCTCTGAAAGTTTTTAAATTTGAGCATAAAAAACTTTATATTTTGTATGCAAGGTGAGAAGAAATACTGCCCATTTTATTCTGATCCAATGAAAACACGGAGCACAATTTGAACTTTGACCTTTGACATATTAAACTGCAGCAGCATCTTTGTAAGGATTATTTCAATTTGAATGAAACTAGATTTGAATTATGCATGGACACTCCTGAACAAATGCGAACATGACAAAACAAAGTTTAATATTGAATCATTTCAAATTAAAACATTTATAGATGAGGAACAACAATGAAAGTGTTGTTCCATTGCTTGGTTTTTGCCATGTATTTGTGATATTTTGTCTCATTTGCATTTACTCCATATCCTTTCATTGTTAATAGTATCATATTCTCTTAATAACCCAAGAGTTAAAGAATATTTACATCGTATCTACCCCAATGCACTTGAAATTAAAGAGACAACCGATACACCCGATTCTGCTTCATACCTTGACCTTTTGTTATTCATTGACGAACATGGACGTCTGAAATCTAGATTATATGACAAACGTGATAATTTTCACTTTACAATTGTGAACTTTCCCTTTCTCTGCAGCAATATACCTGCATCCCCAGCGTATGGAGTATATATTTCACAGTTAATTCGTTACTGTAGAGCGTGCAGTATATACAGTAACTTTGTGATAAGAGCAAAAGCACTGTCACAAAAACTGCTGAGTCAGGGATATGTTCAGCCGTTGTTACTTTCGTCCTTTCAGAAATTCTATGGCCGTCACCACGACATCATAGATAGATATGAAATGTCAGTGTCACAAATGAAAACTGACATTTTCAGCTAGATTCGCGTCTTCCCGGAGTTGACACTACCGGTTTTGACCCACTGACAGTGTCACGGGTGCTGTATACAGAGCAGGATATGCTTACCCTTCCGGAGCACCTGATGTCACTCTGTTTTTTGAGAGTTCACACTGTTAGTGCTTTAGTTTTTTGTGTTGTATATGTAATGTTCGAGTGTTTTTATGGGCATGTGGTGTCTTTGGTCTTCCGTCTTCTGGTGTTATTGCTTTTGCCTTGTCTCTTGACTTTGATTTGCGTAATCTTGTGCTTTGTTCCTTCGGTATTCTACTGCCATTGTTTTCATTATCCAGTGCATTCCACTTTTTAGATGTTAATATTTCATTAGAATTTAATTTCAAAATAAAAATATAGTATAAAGGTATTTTGCTATTAATTTTATTAGGTATGAAAAGATATTGATATTTGAGTTTTAAGTTACAGCAAAATTAACATCAACAAGAAACAACGGCAGTAGAACACCGAAGGAACAAAGGGGTGAAATGCACAAAAATCGGAGTCCAAAGACAGGGCAAAAACGAGAACACAGAAAACAATGACGTTAGACACAAAAACAATGACGCCAGACAGACACAAAGCACAGAACCAGAAACCACAACATTCAGAACAAAGGCACTCACAGTGTGAACTCCAGTGAAACTGAGAGTGACATCAGGTGATCCGGAAGGGTAAGCATGTCCTGCTCTGTTAACAGCACCCGTCACACTGTGGGTGATTCAATCCGGGAAAATGTCAAAGTCGGTAGTCAAATCCGGGAAGACGTGAATCTAGCTGAAAATGTCCACTTTCATTTGGGATACTGACACGTCATATCTTTCAATGATGCTATGGTGACGGCCATAGAATTTCTTGAGGGATGAAATTAACAAAGGTTGAACAAATCCCTGACTAAGCAGCTTTTGGGACAGTGTTTTTGCTCTGTTCAAAAAATCACTGTACAAACTACAAGCTCGACAGTAACGAATCAACTGTGAAATGTACACTCCATAGGCTGGAGAGGTAGGTATATTGCTGCCAAGAAAGGGAAAGTTCACAATGGGGAAATTAAAATCATCACGCTTGTCATATAGCTTAGACTTTAAACGTCCATCTTCGTCAATATACAATAAAAGATCTAGGTACGAAGCTGAAGTAGGTGTTTCAGTTGTTTCTTTAATTTCAAACTCATTTGGATAGATCTGATGTAAATAATCCTTAAATTTAGGATTATTAAGAGAAAGCACATCGTCTATGTAGCGGAAGCTGAAATTAAAGGACTGGGCTAAATGTTTTTGTTTTCTTTGAATAAGCCCAAGAAGTGACAAGACTTTTCATTACTGACACAAAATATGAATATTACATACAATACCCTATGGTTGTAATGATAACATAAAAAGTGTAGGAAATCTGTAAAGTCCAGGATGTAATTTGGTGAATGTGATGAATATATTGAATGGAAGCCAACGCAGACCGCGTAGCCATGGACACAGGCATTACACTGCCCGCGTCTGCACGACATTTCAATAAATGGTCTTCTTCAATTTATGATCGTTCCACTAGGTATTCATCACATTCGTACCAAATTGTATTCTTTGCCCCTTTCAAAGCTTCATTCTTCCTGTAAAACATGTTTAGCATCATCAGTGAACGATTGGCATTCCCTGGAATATAAATTAACAGCAATCGTTTTGGATATATCAAACCATAGACTTTTCAAACCTGTCCACGAATCAGCCAACGAACCTGATAACCGGACATTCAAAATTCAATTCGCCAATAAAGGCTTGGACGCCATAAATCTCGCTAACATTTTACATAGCAAAACAGTAACATCAGACATTCCACCTTACTTCAAAGACCAATCTGTTCCACTTATTTCGTATTCCTACACTAAACATGCTAAACCAATTGCAACTTCCATTTTCAATTACAAACGGGCATTGCGTGATTTCAAAATTGACGACTTCAAAGCCAAACCACCTGATTGCGCTGCTCCACTTCCCCCTTCAATTACATTCCGGCTGGATAGGGGCAAAGAAAGAGAAAGAAGATGTCGAGACGCTGTCCGACTGGATCAGGTCCATTTAGTCGTTGTGAATCGTATTCGGCGATTGAAAACATCAATGAAATCCAGAAATCCCAGTATATTTGAAGATCCCCTCGTTAGGAAAATTATGGACAACCTCCCTGAAAATTACGTCATTGTCCCTGCAGACAAAGCTTCTAACAACATACTGTTCGTGTGTAAGAAACACTATCTTGACTGTCTGGTTAAGGAGATGGGAATTGACAGTTCATCAGGAAACCCTACTTATACTCTCACTATACTATCAAGGGAGGAGATAATTGAAAATCACAACTCTGTTTTAGCATCCTTTGGCATCAAAGCGGATGATGATAACAATCAGCTCCCCTACATCTACTGGGTCCCTAAACTTTAAAGAACCCATACAAACAGAGATTTATTGCGGGGTCTTCCAGACGCACCACTAAGCCACTTTCTAAGCTCCTAAAAAAAATTGAACGTCATAATCCTCAGACGTTATGTTTTGGTTGGAAGCGTTTTCGAAATGCCTGTTTATCGTGGATTCTCGTGAGTCACATGACGAGACTTACAAACCCTATTTGTGTGTGAAGGTTCTTATATTATATTTCATTGATAATTGAAATATAAAAGTAGATATAAAGTGTCTTATTGCATATTCAAATCGCACAACTGACAGAGTTGGATGCAGCTTAGAAATGTCATTTGAATGTTTTTAACTTTTTAAAACAATTGCGAAAGATTATTGGCCCCTTTGTTCTTTAAATATTTCCAAATCTTATATGTCTATCTTGTTTCTTTTATTTATTTTATTAATATAAACAATAAAAGGACCTGAGTAAATGCACATGAGATAAAGTCTTTACAACTACATGGTAGAACAAAGAAATTTAATAACGCTTTTATTGTTGTTCTTTATCTTGAAGTCACCTTGATGCCTTCTACAATGAGCTGTGCTCATACGTCATAGTAAGTTCAAGACGGCCTTCTAGCACTGGTTTGAGCGGAATTCTTTGCTTAATGTCGAACTTTGCTACATTCATGGTGAATGAAAGGATATGGAGTAAATGTACATGAGACAAAGTCTCTACAAATACATGGTAAAAACAAGCAAATTGTTGTTCTCCATCTTGAAGTCGCCATGAGGCCTTCAACAATGAGCATTGTGTGTACCTCATAGTAAGTTCAAGACGGCATCGGTTTCAGCGGAATTCTTTGCTAATTGTCGAACAATGCTACATGTCTTAATTAATCCCATGGATACGGGATCGTCAACAAAAATAAATTAAACTGGCTAAGTACTCTTACAATCACTGTCATCGGTTGTCCGACAAAAGCATCGGTGTTTCAAAATTCAAAAATACCGAGGTTGCATAATAAACAGTAAATTTAGTTGTGCTGTACACGTGTTTCAAGGAGTAACCTCTCATCAGCAGCATTAAAATCAAATAATATGGAAAGCCACAATCCAAAAATTGTCAAAATAAAAAGTACTAAAAAAATATCGAAATAGGAAGCCAAATCAAGTACTGAGAACATCCACCGAGTGAAGCCGTATTTGAGTGGGGTTAGAATTTTGATAAAACAGTAAATTTCTATAAATCGCTTGGTAAATTTTCATGTCAGACAAGTCTGACTATTGGACTGGTGAATACCCTCGGATACCTCGGGTCCTCCAGTAGTGGCATTGATCCAATGGTTTCAACATACACAAATTCCGACGTTGGAGAATCAGGAGATGTTTACTCTACCGGGGCACGTGATCTCACTCATGGTTTTATTGGGTCCGTGTTGTTCATCTGTGTGTGTATGTATGTGTGTGTGTGTGTGTGTGTGTGTGTGTGTGTGTGTGTGTGAAAGTTTATTAAACACACTTCATAATAAAAGAAAACAAATCAAAAGGTCACAACAGTCATTTTTCGGTGAGAAACGTCCAAAAATATAAGCTAGAACAATAAAAACAAAGCTCACTAATACATACCCCTGCTCCCCCCATTCGCTCCCAGAAGGTGACAAAATAAACGACAAAATTCAAGTCAAATCAATTTTTTTAAATAGCTGGTGTACAATGGCAATATGCACTGAACATTCTGTGAAAGTTTCATTGAATTCACTAAGTGGTCTAAGAGGAGTTGTCGCCACAAAGTGTGTACCCATATGGCAGACGGAATAACGAACGGCCGAACAAACAAACAAATGAACGGGCACCAAGATCACTATATACCACCCGTTAAAGCCGGGTATGATTAAACGATAGATTTTGATGAGAATCTAGGACTTTGCAAGCTGAAAATTCAATTTGGACTTATGAATTAAAAATATGAGTCCCTATCCATATTTTAACCTTACTGATCCTTTATAAAAAATGAAAGGATATGGAGTGAATGTAAATGTGACAAAAACGCACACGATACATAGAAAACTTTTTTATCATCAACTATCTCCCTTATCAAAATTATATATTTTTAAAAAAATTATATATAACTAGATTTTTAAAAAATGATATATTATTCAAGATTTTCAAAAAATGATATATTATTTAAGATTTTCAAAAAATGATATATTAGTCAAGATTTTTTTTTTTAAAATGATATATCATTCAAGATTTTCAAAAAATGGTATATTATTCAAGATTTTCAAAAATTGATATTTTATTCATGATTTTCAAAAATTGATATGAATTACCATAAATAATAATATTATTAATGAACTATAAAAAAAATGATAACATTTTTATAGTTTAATCCAATTTTTCACCAGATGTGTAAGATGGATGTGCAGTTTTAGAGTCCCAAACCACCTTAACAGGTATATTTTGCATTGTTTGTTTTGTTTTGAAATGTTTGCCTTCCCTTGAAACAATTTCCTGTTCCATCCTTTGCTCATATTTTGTTGAGACGAACTAAAATTGGATTTATGATCATATAGTGACCATAAATTAATATTTGATAAAAATCAGTTACACGTATAAATGCAATCGAAATTAATTACTAGAACACCCTGAAATATGCATGTCATTCCAGTTTTGATGATAAAAGAAGCCAATGTTTCGACATTTTTATCTTTAGCAAGTCAACTGATGTAAGCAATTTTATCTAAAATTTCACCCAAACCCATTAAATCTGTAAGCTTTATAGCACTTAAAATGCTCTTATTCAACGAAAGATTGCATTAGAATTGAGATTGTCAAATCATATTGAGGGTAAATCTAAGATTTAATTGTTTCAAATACTAGTATCTTTTTTCTGGCGCTACTGGTGCATAGCCTGAAAACTCAATGTAAGACAGTACAATGTACTATTTATCCTTTCAAAACCTAAAATACAATAGTTATCACTTAATTTGTTGCGGTTGAAATTTGTATAGGTGTGAATGGATATTTTTATTTGCACATAGAAGGATTTTCAACAACAACAAAATTTACTCTCTGTTTAAATGATTAAAGCTTTAAAACTACAGCTTTAATATCAATTCAAAATATCCATAAAAACTGCATGACATTATTTTATTAACATTAAAACTAGATAAAAATCGGATAAGAAGTGGCTTCACAATATATTTTTTTTGCAAAAATGCCGTTTTATATGAAATATAATAAAAAAAACTAGGTGACCGAATACTTTCTGTATGTCTCTGTATATATTTGAAACTATGAAGGGTAGAATCATCAAACTTTCACAGAAATGCATCTTAGCTTATTAAAAAACCTCCATAAAAATTAGGTCTCCTTTGACATAAATGTCCTGCTTGATTGCCTTTCATTCAGGATTATGACGAGTTTATATCTTAGTAACGATCACCTGCATGTGTATGTATCTTTGGTTGTAGGTCAGCATCCATGCATGCAGCAGAATGAAGTGACTTTGATCTATATTTTCTACATGGTAGGAACATCTAACCTTGCATACGAATGCACTCCATTGGTAGGTCAGTATCTAGACAATATCGTCACTTTGACAACTATTTTCCACTTGATCGACCTGGGTTCAAATTTATAGAAATGTTCAGACATAGTAGGATCATCTTACGCAACCATCATCTCTAATGGTAGGTCAGCATTCTTTCAACATTAGGTCACCTTTACACAAATTTTCCGCTTGATCCACATGTGTTCAAGTTTTAGGATGAGCTCAGATCTCCCTCATTATACATGTTAGGCCATCTGACGCATGTATTTTGGATGGTAGGTCAGTATCCAGGCAAAATGGATTGCTGTGACAATGTGCCATAACGAGACGAACATTGTAATCTTTGATAACCTTTAATAATAGACAATAGGAACATACATGAAGAACTGGTTAGAGGCACACCACAAGGCAGAGTGAACACTTTTCAATTAAGAAATAATTCATGGCTGCCGGTAGTTTGTTAGAGATTAACATATGTGTTTCAATTATTTTCGTTACTATTTTCTGCAGAGTGTAACAGAAAAACACCGATTAACATGAACTATTTCGAATCTAATACAACATTTAGTGATCGAGGCGGACTATGGTTTACATTGAAACAACAGCTATAGGATACTTTTTACTGACGTTTTTGTGCCCATAACATATTATGACATCGTCTGTATTTTGGGTAAAAACTGTTGTGATTTTGCTCATTGTGTTTTGAATTTACACATGGACTGGCCTAGTGGTTGCCATTGTTTCAATGTAAGAACTATTATGTATTCCTTTGACGAAGGGAACCATATTGTTTTACCTTAAATTTTTCTTCTGGTTCTTCTTTTTTATACTTCTTCTCATACAATCATGCCTTTTTATACGACCGCGAAAAAATTGTTGTCGTATAATGATATGGCGATGTCGTCGTCTAAGTTGTCGTTGTTGATGCCTGTAAACAATTTTGTTTTTGGTCAATAACTTTTGTTCTAGTTGAACTATCTTTATGAAATTCAACGTGATTTTCCTTATCACAAAGGGAAGGTTGTGATTGTTTTGATTATTCTTGCCCTACCCGTTTATTTAAAAATGGCCAAATTAGGTGTAATGCCATATAATTGGCTGTAGAATATTTATTATATATTGGATTTTGATGGGGATTCTTCCAGTGTGCTCCGGTGGAAATTTCCTGTCTATTGTATATCAACAGATTTCACTACTCATGTACTGTTCAGCAGATAATTGAGGTCTAAATAGGGCGAATTGTAAAAATGTTTACGTTTTTATTTTTAGTCCGATTTTGATGCAGTTTTTTGCAATCGATTCCTCAAAGGGGCCAAACAGGGCTAAAAACAAATGTGCATATGTTATTTTTTACAACGGATTTTAATGGGTTTTTCTTTGCATTCCTCTTGTTGTAAGCTTTCAGTAATTTATCATTGAAGTTGGCGTGGCTCTTACCGTTCCCGAGCTATAAAGAGTCAAAGGGGCCAATATTGCATATTTTGAAATGGAACTGATCTATCTGAAAACCAAAAAATCCAGTTTTTAGTAAATTGGTCTATACGAACGGGGACATGTTTTAGTATGCTTAAACAATAACTTTAGACGTTAATTAAACTGATTGTATCTTCTAGATTCATAATTGAGCCATAAGAGCCAAGAGCCATATTGTGATCTCAAAAGAGGACATGTCTAAGGCTTTATTTGGATCATGCACTAAAACATTAGGGGACTGTGAATCTGACAAGACTGTCCAACAAAGCATGGTATTGATAAGTAAAACTTTATAATTTAATTTTTAGCTCATCTGGCTACGGCCAGGGTGAACTTGGTTTTGTCATCACTTTGCGTCTTTCCAACTTCGCTCAGTACCCTTGTAAACTTTCCATCAAAGATCTTTTTTTCTTAACCCAATGTTCCAATAAAAGCAAATATAATAAAGGTCTGACCATGTTATAAATCAAATAGAGCGAATTGCGGAAGTCTAATCCAATCCTAATATCTCTGACAAATGGGTTGAAAGTCAGAAGTGGCTCTAACAGGAAGCTTTCAAAACCTTTCCATATGGTGCATATAATTTGATATGAATTATATTGCAAATATTAAAACAATTTAAATTAACAAACAATTGTCATTTTAAATAAAAGTTGCTTTTAAATAACAAAATACCGAATTAAATGTAAATTTAGTTTCTGCATATGGCCAGTTTCTGCCTTTTTCAAATAAAAGGTGTTTTTAAGTAAATAAAAAAAAAATAAAATTTACTAGATCTGTATAATCTGTCAAACAAACTGTAAAGTTGAGATTATGATGCTGGAAATTTTACTGTGACTTCACGGGAAGGAATCGTGCTTATTAGAACCACCATGTGTACTCAAAGCGTGTATAAGAATGTCATATTACAAATAAAAATATCTGTCCCTGAAGAAACAAAAACACCAATTAATAACAAATAGAAACATTAACTGCCTTAAATTCAAATTCGTTCAAATATTCGAGTACAAAAATTCTATATAGTTAGATGATAGTTAGAGGATCAAGTTCTACAAATAAATACTGTCAGAAACAAAACTGTTTGATTTAATATAAAGAAATGAGTTACAGGTATAGTCCACCTGTCTACATCTCATCAAACAGGAAGATCAGATCCTAGAGAAATCAGTCAAAAAAGAGGTTACATACAACTATTAAGAAGACGTACACCAAACTTGAAACAAACCCTTGTATTTGTTGAGAATATGGACAACAGACTAACAGATCTAGGGACAAGGGAATCCATTGTTCTCCCCTTGCTATAAAGGGATATAATTAGAAACGAATACCGAAGCAAGAACGAGGAAAGTGGAAATTCTAAAGTCATAAATCCAAAATCACGGCAATACACAGCAACACGAATTGAAGCTGATTTTCACAAGGTGTCAATAGTCTTGGAAAACACTAAGGTGTCGTCCATTAGCTTAAGACACCAGTGCTTTTGTCGGGAAACGGATGACAGTGATTGTAAGAGCACTTTGCCAGTTTTATTAATGTTTGTTGACAACCCCGCATCCATGACCAAGAAAGACATGGGTGTAGCGTTGTTCAACAATTAGCAAAGAATTCCGTTCAAACCGGTGCTATGGGCCGTCTTGAACTTGCTATGAGGTATTTGCAATGCTCATTGTTGAAGGCCTCATAGTGATTTCAAGATGAAGAACAACAATAAAAGCGTTGTTCCTTTGCTTGTTTTAACATGTATTTTTAGAGACTTTGTCTCATGTACATTTACTCCATATCCTTTCATTCACCAAATAGTTTATTTAAGAGTTATCTCCCTTTTAATTCTTAAATTAAAAAGATAATTGTATAATATGTAAAAATTGCAATGACATCAATTAAATTTTGAGATTCGCAAAATAAGTTTTCTGGTCACATGCCTCAATCATAATTAAATATCGGAACAAAATGTCTTTTATATAAGGATGATGCTCATAAGTTATGAATACTAATTACCTTCCTTTCATTTTTCAGAGATCATTGCTACATAAATAACAAAATACCGAATTTACTGTGAATTTAGTTTCTGTATATGCGCATATATAAAAGAGATTAATTAATGTCTAAAAAGTGCTGCCCAGATTTCTGGGAAAAAAATTAAACAATTCTTTAAAGAAACTACCAAAACCCCGGACTATAGATCAGACAGGTACTTAAAAGGGAGGAAGTTCTAGGTAATTATATTCTATAGCTAAAACCTACAATTGCAGCCTGGGCTTTAAATCACTACCATAAGATAAAAGGGTAGTTAATTACCTCTAAAAAGATGTTTTAAGTACTAAAATTTACTGTTGGGTCTAATACCCGAAAACTATTTTTCCACGGACTGTTTTTGTAAACATTTTAATACAAATCATCAATACCGTCAAAGATTAAGGTATATTTAACAAATAATTAAATACTGAATTTACTGTAAATTCAGTTTCTGCAAATGGCCAGTTCAACACCTTATATCTCTTAAGTGCATATAAAATCAAAAATTTTGGAAAGAAGATGTAAAAAGTTGACAGATTTGCATGTTGGAGATACTGCCGAAGTTTTTTACAAATTTACTGCATATATTTTTCAAATAGTTGTTGTTTTCTTCTTTTTCGTCTTCTTTCTGGGATAGGCAACATACTGACTTTTAAATAATTTCAATGAACAATGATCATGATTTATAAAGCTGTGAAAAATTGTCGTTTCAGCAACTCAATGTGTTTTCCTAAACAGCTTACATTTTCAACACTAATCATTGGTAAACAGGATATCTTATAAAAGTGAATAACAAAGGATTATACACTGGGTGTATTAAATTATTTTTGTATATACTCAGGAGTTTTTTTCTGTACAGATTTCTTATGCCATGCTTAAGAAATAAAACCATTTTCAAATAGCAAAAGACCCAAAGGGATGAGCCAATTGAGATTTTTTGGTCAAATTTTGATGCAGTTTTTATAGGTTTCTTACAGCATTTCTAACAGACAGAATGCATAATTAATATCATTGTTTTATAAAAGAAGACCCAAAGGGGCCAAATGTACGATTTAGCAATTTTAGACATATTTCAATGGCTGATCCACTAGGCGATCCTCCTAAGCGAAATATTGAAATCTTACCCTTGAGTGTGTGAGATTTTCTGGACATTGCAATTTCAACAGGTAGATTTCCTTAAGCATTAAAATATTTCATTTGCAATTCTGTAATAAAAAATACTTATATACCTCTATTACACCTATAATAACATAATACCGAAGTTGCAATTGATTTGGGTTCTGCATATGTGCATTTCGACAACTTATGTCTCTTCAGTGCAGATAAAATCAAAATATTGGAAATCCATATACCGAAATATGTGTACTGATAGAACACAAATTATCAATAAGATCTAAATAGAAAAGCCAAAATCAGCTAAGGACAGAGTTATGCAAGAGGGAGATACTCCTTAGTTTTGAATAAAAAATTTGTTAAATTTAGATATTGCAAGTTTCCAGATAAAATTGGTTTTCGGGCCAGCACCGAAGTACTGACTACTGGGTTGTTGAATACCCTTGGGGACTAACAGTCTACCAACAGAGGCATCGGCCCAGTGGTAAAAAAATGACATAATACCGAATTTGCAGTTAATTTGGATTCTGCATATGCGCATTTCGACAACAGATGAATTGAGTAATTTTATGGCGGATTTAATGAACATTTAAAATCCCTTCATAACTCCTGTTTTTATGTTAATCAATTTAAATGTAATAAAGTTCTATAGTATACACATTTGCACTGCCTGAAGGGTTTGTATACTTTAGTGATGACAGATTGGTATACAGTAGAATTTTACAGAACCCTCATAAATTTATTTACAGATAAAGTACAGAAGTTTTTGAACGAATATATAATGCTCCAGGATATTGACCATAAAACTACTCATTTTCTATTTATAACGGAAGGCCATTTCTATCCATAAAACGGATGGATTGAGTATATGGAGTAAAACGGACGGAACCATCCGGAAAACCAGCCTTTTTACTGATGGATAGATACGGATGATAAACAGCTATTTACTAGAATTGTCTGTAAACCATCCGAAATGGTAAATTTTCACGTATTTCAGTTTGATAAAGTGTGATTTTTTTATACATTAGATAGTCGGATATATACATAGCATAGGTCTTTAATAACAAAATACCGAAGATATTGCAAGATATTGCAAGTTTCAACACAATTTGTTTTCGGGTCAGTACCGAAGTACTGACTACTGGGTTGGAGAATACACTCAGGGACTCACAGTCCACCAGCAGAGGCATCGGTCCAGTGGTAATAAATAACAAAATACAGAAGATACTCTGAATTTATTTTCTGCATATGCGCATTTCGACAATTTATGTCTCATCAGTGCAGATCAACGAAAACATTTGGAAGTTCATTACCCGAAAAACATGTTCAATCTGATAGAGAACACATAACCAAAAGGATCTAAATAGAAAAGCCAAAATTCAGCTAAGGACAGAGCTATGCATGACTGAGATACTCCTTAGTTTTAAACAAAATTTTATGAATTTTAGATATTGCAAGTTTAATATGATGGTAAACAAATACCAAAGCAACAAGTCATGGTGACAATCTACCAAAAATTTCAATATAGAGGGAACACCAATTGTAAAATAGAAACAACACAAAGAAAGCACATGCAGTATAAACCCAAAAAGTGCTCTGATTGGGTAAGCTAGATCTGAACAGGCATGTCAATTGTCACACTGATTTTGATATGTCAACTGTTAAGTTTGGTATGTATAAATCCGGCAAATTAACTCTGGATCTTTCAAAAAATGTCTAATAATATTAAGAAAGAGAAACATCTTAACAATCTGACAAACTATTATTCTGGTCGTGAAACTTTAATAATCGCTTTGTGTATTTTCTTGTGAATTCGCTTAGGCTGTGTATTCAAATTTAGTCACTGTTCCTTATTTTTTGGAGTATGCGAATGCATGACAATTTGAAGAAGTTTGGGTTTCTTGTCCTTTTTTTTGCCTTTTTAAAGTAAAAAATTAAATTATAAGCTAAGCAAAAAACATGGTAGACTTTTGAATTTCAAGGCAAAAGAAATACCGAAATAGAAATTTGAAAGAAATATTTCAAAAATCGTCGTGAATCAAATTTCAGTCAAAATAGATAGCCAACTCACTGAGAAAAGTAAAAATGAGCACACAAGAACAAATAAAAAGTGTATGACTTCAAGATGAAGAACAACAATAAAAGCGTTGTTCCTTTGCTTGTTTTTTACCATGTATTTGTAGACTTTGTCTCATGTGCATTTACTCCATATCCTTTTATTCACCTTGAAAAAAAGGGGAGATGGAGTAAATGTACATGGGACAAAATCCCTATAAAACATGGTAAGATTAAGCAAATGGAACAACGCTTTAATTGTTGTTCTTCAACTCGAAGTCACCATGAAGTCTTCAACAAAGAACAAACACTCCTACCTCATAGTAAGTTCAAGACGGGCCCTAGCACCGGTTTGAGCGGAATTCACTTGCTAAATGTTGAACAACGCCACATTCATGTGTCCCTTTTGTCATGAATGCAGGGTCGTCAGCAAGCATAACATAACGGACAAAGTACTATTACAAACACTGTCATCCGTTGCCCGACAATTGGACCAATAGACAATACAACATATAAACGATCACAGGGCACTCATCGAATTGAAAAATATATGCATAAGGGCCTTCCTTTTGAGCTATTTATAGAAGAGTGGGGGCACCTCCTTAAAAGTTAACTATGTCTGCATAGAATTGGGAAAAAATGCATCTTATATCTTTTTTCTTGCTTCGGTATTCGTTTGCCGATGTATTATCAAAATCGCCAAAAATCACTTTGAAGTGCTTAATATTTTAATTATTTATTGAAAGACTACAAAGAGTATATGACATAAATTATTAAAGACTTGGTTAATTTACATCTTATCATGTAGCACGGCCAATCCTTACTTTACTTATTATTCAATTCTTTGGGGACACAAGTAAACAAACTGGTTCCCTTACTGAATTCCTTCCTTATTACATGTACCTTAAGTGTCCATGTGTAGTGTAATACGTGTGCCAGCAAATTTATACCTAAACAGACGGCATGGTAAAATACCCGGATAAACTTATATGTATTAGGTTTCTTCTAGTCTTTTAGAGACAAGTAATTTCTATTTAGTTTTCTCAGAGATAAACAATAAATATTTACTGCACATACACGTTGTTAACAATTTCACTTAGTGCTACAGGTTACAATAAACCAAATACCCCTCCGCACTTGAAGCAGTCTTTGAAATAATAGAGCAGTGAAGTCCTGACTGATCTGTGATTGGTTGTTGTATCTGGTTCATATATTTTTCCATAATAGGTATACCAGTTGTGTGTCTTAATATAGCACACTAATTATTGCTGAAAAATCTGCAGGAGGATCATGAGAATTTTTTTAATAGTTGAGATGACATGTGAAAAAAAGATGACGAATTTTCTGAGGAGTTGACATGCGTTGTTGACAACCCAAAAATAGAGCAAGAAAAACAATGAGACCTTATACTTTTGTGACTGAAAACAACAAGCAGAGACATTATTCTTTCAGCTGACACAAGATTTGAGCACAAAATTTGCTTTACTTAGACACCAGCAAAGAAAATGTTACTATTGTCGGCAATGGAAATTTATTTGGTTTATTGTATTCTACAACAATCACACTAAGATTTATCAATGTTTAATTGCGGAGTGAAATCAGGGCATTTAACTAGTACAGTTATAGTTAATTATACTAGTATAATAACACATATTTATACAATTTATATGATATGACATTTCAATACATATATCATAATTAAAAAAGACAATAATTTTTTTGAAAGGCCTTAATACATTTCTATATAAGGTTATTTTTAAAAACAAAATCGATACTTCGACGAGGATGCACGGACTGAAATAGATATTTGTGTATACCACTTGTTTAATATTTTGTAAAGATAACTATTTGGATCTTATTCATGTGAATAGGTAAGATTTATAATTAATAGGGAGATATTATATATACATATGATAAATATCATATCTGCAAGATTTCGTGGAGTTAATAAAATAAACTGTATTTAGTTATATGTTTTGTCCCTCCTCAACGCATTTCAAATGTTTGTATAAATTGTAAACATTGACCGATTTTTTTCTTTTATCTGATGTATAAAAAGATTTGTAAATATCATATGCTATAATAAGAAGAATGATATTGATATACAAATATTTTTGTCAAAAATTTTATATCCAATTACAATATATTTTAGACATGATTTTGTGAAAAAAATATTTATTTTAGTTTTTCATAAATCAAAGACCACAATTCGTCCAGAAACTTGCATTCTTTGAAAAAGTGGTAATAATTTTCAGTACATTTACAAAATTTAAATGCTATTCTCAATTCAAACAATTGCTCCTTAGTTGAGAATATGTT
>MJUU01028199.1:164082-174681 GCA_002080025.1 Modiolus philippinarum
TTTAAAGGAGCTTGACAAGTATAGCAGTCTTCAGATTATATGATAATGATTATTAAATACACGTAAGTTTTCAAATAAAGAATATAATTCTTTACATGCATAACTTATAGAGAACATATGGTGACAATAGGAAAACTACCAATGATAACAATATTTCTCAAGGAACAACCTTTCAAGCATCTATTTGCAACGAGTATTATACTCTGCATCACATTACCTACTTGATCTGGAAGTATGTTTGAAGGAATATACATGCATTCAAATAGCATATGCCAGTAAAGGCTTACTCTATATTATTAACCAAATATTGGCGCTTCATATATCACTTACCCACAGAGACAGCCTACGGAGCTATAGCCGATACATTACGTCGCAGCTAAAATAAAAGTCCAAATTTGTAATTTATAGTGTCGCTAGAGACATTTTACGACCCTTACCATGATAGATCGGCTACAATGCCTAGATGTCAAATTACACAGTAGGGCCCTTAAGTAAAGGAGGCTCAAGGCTTGAATACCAGTGTGACAGACAATACACAAGCAATGAGAGAAATGGAGGACTGGCGAGTCATTGAATAAAAAGGTTAAAATCACGGAAATTCAAGATGTAACATAAATGAAGACAATATAACACAGACAACACAAATAAACAAAAACATCGCAAAACTGAATCACTCTGAGCAGCTAGTGTAAATCCTCCAAATCACCAGACCCTCCTGGAAAACATGAAATATTCATCAATGGTACTCAGTGTCAGCCGACCAAGTGTGATTTTGTCATTGTCTTTGCTTGGCAATACGATAAACACTCGATCTTATTGTAATGATCCATTAGTGCATCCAGAGGGGGGTTCCGCGGATGTGACCTGTCTAATCATGGTAACGATCGAAAATGCCTGGTTTAACACGGAGACATTTCATTCTTATATGTATGTAACGCTAATTTTGATTGAATAGCGTCATAATTTTCAGGGGGTAAAATCCAAGGTTTACTGTCGGAACCAATAGCAACGTCTCTGCGCAAACAAAAACCAAATCTACGATCCCCCATTCAGATCCTAAAATATAGTAGGGTTATCTCTATATTACATTTAATTGTGTTCAACATAACATATTTTGAGACGGTATTTTCATTGTGTTGCCTGTTGACAAAATCGTAGTGCAAATTGGAGGAAGTACTCAGACAAAAGCGAACGAGTTGTGATGTAAGACGCTGATTACTGCTCAAAACAGAAATTTCGCTATTGAAACGTTCAAAACCAGCTTGTCGTCAAACGTCCCGAGTAATCACTATACTGCATAGTAGTAAAGCTGGGTAAAAGTCTGGAATTTCTTCGCTGGCATTCAAGGCTGTGCCTTCCTCATATTATTTTGAAGTTGAATATGAAATATATAGTGTCCTATCGCCATGAGAATACTAATTGTTTACTATCTGTGATAATATTTTTAGATTTAGATTTTATCTGCACTGAAGAGACATAAGTTGTAAAAAGGCGCATATGCAGAAACCAAATTCACAGTAACGGTATTTAGTTGGATCGATGCCTCTGCTGATGGACTGTTAGTCCACGAGGGTATTCACCAGCCCAGTAGTCAGTATTTCGGTGCTGACCCGAAAGCCGATTGTACTTGGAACCCTTTTTTAAATTTTATTGAAAACTAAGGATTATCTCCTTCATGCAAAGCCCTGTCCATAGCTGATTTTGGCTTTACATTTAGATCATATTTGTTCTCTATCAGTTTTTAAATATCTTTGAGTTTATGGTCTTCCAAACGTTAAGATTTTATCTGCACTGAAGACATAAGTTGTCGAAATGCGCATATGGGGAATTTAAATTCAAGGTAACTTCGGTATTTAGTCATTTTTAAAGTTTGCGTAATTTCACCGAGAGAAGAAATATTTCTGGTCTCCAAATCTAAAGAGGGGCAAGTTGTTAATGTAGACAGAAAAAATGAAGCATTGGTCTTTGTTACTTGATTAAGTGGAAGTTCAAAATTTTCATTGTTTGAGATATCTGACACTAAATAGGGGGAAAGTTCATTTAAGTACAAGGGGCTAAAGTATTTTAATATAAAACATATAAAAATAAAAATACGGTTCCTATGATCAATAAGCTTTTCTCAAACAGTTTCAAGGTATAGAGACTGGGGACTTATGGGCGAGGGTAACCCTGTGACTATTCTAACAGCCTCCAGTTGTAGTTTTTATCCACAACTCCTCCTAGTCCGATTGGAACTTTTCAATCAATCTTGCAGGAATGCTGCAATATATATTGCAGATCTGCACCGTGCATTTTAATTTTGATCTTTTTAGATTTTGTAGCTATATATATCTTTTTACTTTCACATTTTAACTTATTGGAGTCTTAGGGTATGCCTCCATTATCCGCAACTCCTCCTAGACCAATTAGTACTTTCTAACCGAACTTGTAAGAATGCTTCAGTACATATTTACGCATGCACCATATATTTTGTTTTTCTTTAATTTCGATTTAAAAAAAATTCTAGCTATCTTTGGACTTTGTCATTTTAGGTTTTTGTAGTCCTAGGGTATGCCTCCATTATCTTCAATACCTCTTAAACCGCTTGTACTTTTCAATAAAACTTGCAGGAACGCTTCAGTTATTATATATTATTTTAAATGTGCACTATGTATTTTGTTTTTTTTTTCAACCAAGCTTGCAGGAATACTTCCAATATATATTGTAATTGAGCACCATGCATTCTGTTTTTATTTAAATTTGATTTTTTTTCAGATTTTCTAGCTATCTTTGGAGTTTATCATTTTAATTGATTAGCCTCTTAGGTTATGACTCAATTATCTGCAACTCCTTCTAGACCGCTTGGTACTTTTCAAAAAAAAAATATGTAGATTGCTTCATTATTTATTTTAGATGTGCACGTAGTATTGCTTCATTATTTATTGTAGATGTGCACCATGCATTTTGTTTTCACTTAATTTTGATTTTTCAGATTTTCTAGCTATCTTTGTCAAATAAGGTTATCGTAGCTCCATTATCTTCAATTCCCTTAAACCGTTTGGTACTTTTCAATCAACCTTGCAGGGACACATTTTTAATGTGCACCATGTATTTTGTTCTGCTTTATTAATATTTTAATTCATGCTGTTTATGGACTTTGTCATTCTATAACAAAACAGGAATTCTTTAATATATTAAATGCAGGCGACATATGTGTTCCGTGGAATACCGGTACCCATGCATTTTTTTCAAATAAACTTGAAAATTCAGTGTTACAGGTATAAAAAGGTAAACTTTAAATTAAAATAATTTCAGCGCGTCCATATGTACCCATACCGAAATTTTGATGAAAATCTAATTTCCCAAATAAGAGTTATGGCCATTTATTGGTCAAAATTCGTAATTTTTGGCTCACCTAGATATAACCAGGTAAAGTTTTTTCCATCACTTGGTGACGGACGTCCGTCCTTCTTAAATTTTAAAAAAAAATCTCTCAAACCACTGGGCCAAATAAAAGCAAATACGGCCTGAACCTCCACCAGGGTATGACTTCTCAAAATTGTGTTTATTTAGATGCCAACCAAACAACATGGCCGCCGTTGCTAAAACAGAAGAAAGGGGTAAATTGCATTTTTTGACAAATAAATCAAATACGGAAGCAGATATAAAAAATCTGAAAAGAGTAAAAATGATCAGCAGGACAAGATTTACCCGACCTGTGATTTTAAGGTCTGATGAGTTATAAACCCCTTTTGCGTAAACTTTCTTTTTCCTTTAAAAACTTTAACAGAGGTTAAGTTTATATTGCAAACAAAATTCAGCATATCAAGATCTACCCACATGGCATTTTTGAATACAATCTAAATGTCAAAAAAGGAGTTATTGCCCTTTATTGGTAAAATTTTCCGTGATTTTATATATCTGGTCGTGTATTTCATAACAGTTGGAGACAGAGGTTAAGTCTAATTTGCAAAATTTTTCAGCATGTCAAGGACTAAATTTATTAGTCAGACCTCATCCAAGATGACCGCTAGTTTTTAATTTAACATTTGACCCTATGAGAAAACATTTTCTAAGACTTCATTCTCAAACGCAACTAAGCCAGGTAGAGGCAACCTTTGTCACAATAGTTTGTAGTTGGCCTTTTTGAAAAGTCTTTCTGTTAAGTCTGCATCACATCCAAGATGGCCGCCAGCAGGGAACACAGTTGAACATTGGACCCTATGGGAAAGCATTCAAAGATCTTTTAATCTGAGACAACAGCCAATTGGATCCAGACTTGATCACAATAGTCCTTGGGTGGTACCCTTGAAAAATATGACTGGCAAGTCTAGACTTCAACCAAGATGGCCACCATTGGAGAAATTCGTTTAACATTGTATCCTTTTTGTCATCCCTTCTGAGACTATTAGGTTTATTGGAACCAAACTTGGTCAAAATAGTCCTTGTGTGTTCCCACTGCAAAAAAAAGTTGTCCGGAAAGTCCACATCGCATCAAACGGGGGCTAGTGGGAAACTTAGTTTAAAATTGTATTCAACACATTAAAAGATTTTCATCTGCAGCAACAACGCCAATTCAAACCAAACTTGGTGACAATAGTCCTTAGTTCGACCTATTTCAAAAATGTTTCCAGCAAGTCTGCATCACATCCAAGATGGCCGTCAGTTGGGGACATAGATCAACTTTGAACCCTAAGGTATAGCATTCAAATGGTAATCTCTAAAACAACAAAGATAACAAATGGATCCAAACTTGGACACTTTTCCTTGGGTGGTCCACTTTAAAAATTTGCACATCATCCTAGTTGGCCAACAGTGTGGAACTTAATTTAAACCTGAGATCTAATGGGAAAAGACATTCAAAGATATTCTCTTAAACTGATAGGCCAATTTAAACCAAACTTAGAATAATCCTTAGTTGGTTTCCTTTGAAAATTTTACTAGAATGTCTTCATCATATCCAAAATGGTTGTCATCATTAAATATTTTTCACATTTGACGCAAATAACATCAAGGTCTGTTAAAAAATTTGAAAACGAGGCCCTTTAGGTTTTAGCTTATTTAAAACAATTTTTGAAAAGCTTTCGTAATCACTTAAGTATTTAAACATGGACAAGGACAGATCGGTACCACAAACATAACTAACGAAGCCAAAACTAATCTTGAACAACACAAAAAACTAAAGCATTGACAGTGTGAGCTCCAATAAAAACCGGGAGCGATATCAGGTGGTTCCGGAAGGTTTAGCAAGTCCTGTTCTGTTAACAACACCAGTCACACTGTTAGTGAATCAATCTAGGAAAACGTCAAAATTGGTATAGCCAAATCCGGTAAGACGTGAATCTAGCTGAAAATGTCCGCTTCCATTTTGGATACTGACACGTCATATCTTTCAATGACGGCCATAGAAATTTTTTAGGGATTTAATTAATAGGCTAAACGAATCCCTGACTAAACAGCCTATGGGACATTGTTTTTGCTCCATTAAAAATCACTGTAACTACATGCTCGCCAGTGACGAACCATCTGTGAAATGTACACATTTTGTTTTGTTTTCTTGCGTAATCTACTCTACTCTCACGGTAAGTTTCCGCTGTAAGTTCAGAACTCGAGCGTTAAATATTCATTATTTCTAATGTAAACGTCCGTTTCATCAATTTAATGTACCGTGCAAGAACGGATACAAGACCGACAATTAACGACTGAATAACGGAGATACATCGCATGGGAACCGGAAAAAACGTGAAGATACCGTACGGTCACTGGACATTATGTGCGGTATATGCCCGTTCCAGGTTTGCAAGTCAAAAATTTTATGCGTACAAAACGGGCATGACCGAACAAGTACTGTATTCACCGAATAAATAACGGACAATAAACGTATATGAACGGAGACGGACGGACATTTCTTTTAATATGGGACTTTGGAGGTAGGAACTCTCATGTAACTGAAGGCGGAAACGATCTCCCCAAATACCAGTAAGACGGATAACTGGATCCCTGACTTATTGAAATAAATATATATACCACCTAAAAGTAAACTATTTATGAAATTGAAGTGCACTTATAATTTGTCCTACATGACAATTATTGAACTAAATTTTATTTACGAAAAATAATTAACCTGAAGCGCTACAGATAGGTTGAATATAAATCATCCTTAGCTCATCAGTGTTAATTAATCAGTGATTCCCTCTCAAAATATTGATG
This sequence comes from Modiolus philippinarum, assembly GCA_002080025.1. Classification (NCBI taxonomy): domain Eukaryota; kingdom Metazoa; phylum Mollusca; class Bivalvia; order Mytilida; family Modiolidae; genus Modiolus; species Modiolus philippinarum. The sequence continues at coordinate 170,272 of MJUU01028199.1, forward strand.
TGTTGATTTTTTTCGCATAAAAAACAAAAATATTTCCGGAGTGAACACGACTCAAAAGTCCGTGCTAAACTTGCGACATCCGTGTGTTTGAGTAGTGAGGACCACCCGGTCTGCTCTTTTCTTTTAAATTTTACGAAAACTGGAAAAAAAATTTCATTGAATATGAGGCATGTCATGGGTTTCTTGATTACCCAATGTCCTGGGCATTTTATTAATGATTATTTGATTAGAAGGGTATTTCTTTAATTATTATTTGATAATTAGATTACAATGAAAAATAATACGAATATTATGATTTGGTTAAAATGATAAAAAGAGTCTTAAAAATTAAAAAAGAAATATTCCGAAAATATAACGAGAAACAAGGACTTTTAGTATCTTCCGACATTCGTTTTATTTTCCGATCGCCGAGTGTGGTTTCCGTCATTAAAATAACCTTAATGAAGAACAATACAAAGAGGTCTTTTTCTCTTTATATACGCCTACTGTTCATGTAGGAACACCATGAATACCCTGTAAATGGTTGTTAAAAAATTGAGCAGTCAATGGGTCAAATAAACTTACCAAAGCGCGAAAGCGTTGAAATGCATCTTGCAATTCACAGGCAGATCTAGGGGGTCTGTGTTATTGCAGTCTGATTTGTTTGATGTTATGGCAAATTATTGACTTGAAACCCGGTTCTTTTCCTGAAATGGCTTTGGCATCCCCTTTTGATTTGGAGGCACCCTAATAATCCCCGCACTTTCGAATGAAAGTTCGGGGATAGTGTCGTTGGCCTTGTCCGTCCGCCCATCACAAATCCTTGCGACGTAAACTCCTCCTACACCTTTGGATTTAGGGTTTAAATTTTGTTATAGAATTGTTGCATATATGCTGCAGATGCTTTCGGATTTTTTATATTAGTCTTGGTGCAAACAAGAGGCCATAAAATAATGTGGGACGCGAATCGAACTCCACCTACATTTTTGGACTTAATGTCTTAATTATGTTGTAGAACTGTTGCATATGGTCTGATTGATTGATTGATTGATTGATTGATTGATTGATGTTTTACGCCAACTTCAGCAACATTTCAGCTATTGATTGATTGATGTTTTACGCCAACTTCAGCAATATTTCAGCTATAATGTGGCGAGAACTGTAAAATATCTGTTAAATATATTGAACAATTATAATAAATAACTATATAAAATATAAATATAAAACCATTACAGCTTTATACAAGTAAAACAAGTGTGTAGAATATAAAAATATAATACGAAAAATGTAAGTTTAATTATTATAATATTAGAACTTTTAAGATAAATCCATTTAAATCTTATGAAATAAATTGATTGCTTTTAAAAATTGAACGATTTTGTCGCCAGCGACATTTGTAAATAGGTCTTTAAGACAATCAGCAGAATAAAAATCACGCCTGATATCGGCAACATCGGCAATTAAAACGTGTTGAATTGTATAAGGTCAGTTGCATGAAATACATTCAGGTCTGTCATCACTGTTGAGAATAAAACTAGGTGTTGTTCTAGTGTGTCCAAAACGACATCGGGTCAACACCACCTGTTCCCTTGTTCTACCTATTTTTACCACAGGAACCGAGTTGTATACCGACGTCCAACTGTATTCCATGCAGTTTGTCGTTTATTTGCAAATCTCATTTGGCCTGCCATAACTAAAATGTATTTGACGATTTCCTTTCTCGAAAGTCCCGTATTCACTCACATGTATAGATCTCTACCCTTTATCGCATACCTTTATCAAACCCCTATTAGGAATGTATCTATAGTTTACTTTGGAATGTATCGATAGTTTAAAAAGCTTATCACTCGCTTACTCGAAACATGTTGATAGTTTACCTCAATACCAAGCATGCAATTTAAGATAACACATATTCGAAATATCTTATTTCGAAAGTATTTTCTGATCCAATATGTTCAGATGAGTAAAATGAGTACCCTAACATTGGTTCAATAAAAATGTTAAATTGACAAATGCTTCTCTAGTGATAATATCTGCAGACGTCAGAAAGTAGTATTCACACACGGTATATAGAAAGGTATTAAAAAGGTTTCCAACAATTGAAAGTTAATAGAGATATAGTCCGGCCAGCATAAACCTGATTGATATTCATAAACCATGTTTGTCAACCCTTACAAAAATATAGGGCTTCTGGCACGTAGTTGCGGACAGTTTGCAGTAGGTTTGCGGCAAATTTGCCGGAAGTGCGTTTTTCGCATGCAAATTAGGTTGCGGCACACTGTTCCTGGTACACTTGCGGTAGTTCTTGTAAACTTGCGGCACAGTTCCGGCACACTTGTGGTATAGTTGTGTCACACTTGTGGTGCGGTTCTGGCACACTTGCAGTATAGTTCTTGTACAGTTCTAGCACACCTGTGTCACAGTTCGGGATCACTTGTGTAACAATACTGGCAGTTGAGGAAAATTTCATGTTTGTATCATACACTATTGCAGAGATAACCTCGGCTTAATACTGAGGAAGTACTTTTATCCGGGATGGAAAAAAAGGGGGGGGGCAAATTTTCATGGACTTGGTGGTAAATTGAAATCCCTACAAAATACCAATTTTAAGATAACCTGAGGTGAAAATGCTGTTAAATCATGAGAATAAAAATCTCTTGAATGCGAAACATCCACCGATGAAAGTACTTTCACAGTTATTATTACATACACCTGCAAAAAATCCTAAACATAGTAGCTTTAGACAGATGGATGGACAAAGGGACAGACCGACAAAGAGACATAGGTAAAACTGTATATCCCCTCTATTTGATTGTATTCTTATAATTGAAATATGATTTTTTTTCAATGAAACGTATAAAGAAAGTATCATCACTAGGGTATGTTTAAATCAGAAAACGCACCAAAGGTGCGAAAGCCGAGTTGTGAATATTTGTTATTTTCATAAGTACATCATCAGATATGCAAATAGTTGCATATAAGCATATAAATTCTTTTATTTCAGCCAGAGACTTATAATGGAACTTTTGAGGATTTTTGACTTTGTCCTAACTTTACTAAAAATTTGGCAGGGGTTATAATCTAGGTGATACATATTGCTAATAGCTGCATGAAGTCAAAACATTCCAAGTCCCCTTGGGCAGGCGTTCCCCTTTAAATCTAGTTTTTTATGAATGCTAAAATTGTAAATGTATGTATCAGAATACCATTTTTTCTAAAAATTTTCGTTTTCTAGTTTGGTTTACATGGCAACAAAATGCTCCACTATCCTTTACATCCCATTTCAGACCACAATTCAAAAAAATTTGGGCAGGGGTTCCCCTTATAATCCAGGTTATACATATTGCTGAAATCAAAACATTCCAAGTCCCCCCTTCAAAATAAAGATTTGGAAGGGATTCCCCTTATAATCTAGTTTATATATATTTCTAAAATTGTGAAGAAAAATATGTAGCAGGATACTGTTTTTCTAAGATTCAGTGTTCTGGTTTGGTTTCCATGGCAACTGAAAGCTCCACTATCCATTAAAATCCATTTCAGACCACCATTCAAAAAAAATTTGGGCAGGGGTTCCCATTACAATCCAGGTAATATGCATTGCTGAGATCAAAACTTCCCGAGTCCCCTTTCATAAACAAAAAAATGGCAGAGGTTCCCCATATAATCTAATTTATATTGTGACAGAAAATATGTAGCAGAACACTTTTTTTCCAAAGATTCAGTGCTGGTTTGGTTTCATGGCAACTGAAAGCTCCACTATTCATTACAACCCAAATTTGAGCAGGGATTCCCCTAATAATTCAGGTAATATGTATTGCTGAAATCAATAATTTACAAAAAAAAAAAAAAAAAAAAAAAAAAAAACAATATACAAATGTATTTATTTTTCATTAAATTTTAAGATTTATGTTTACTACATGTAGTAATATTGAATACTTCTTCACATTAGATTATTTACCTCCCTTTTTTAGCTATTGCCATCACTTGGCGTCCGTCGTTAGCTCGTTTTCAAAAATCTTCTCCTCTGAAACCACTGGGTCAAATGGTACTAAACTTTAATTGAATCATCACTAGGGTATATAGTTTCAAATTTCTTATTTTGTATGTCTAAGGTCAAACGACATGGCTGCCGTTACTAAAAATAGAACATAGGGGTAAATTGCAGTTTTTGGCAAATAACTCAAAAACCGTTACAGATATCAAAAATCTGACGTAGGTAAAAATGATCAGCATGAGAAGATCCACCCATCCTGAAATTTTGAACAAAATCTGATAACCCGTCTAAGAGTTATTGCCCTTTTACCGTAAAATTTTCTAAATTTTGATGTTTTTTTGATTTTTTATTAAAAAAAACTATAACAGATAGAGGTTAAGTTTAAATTGCAAAAATGTTCAGCATGTTAAGATCTACCCACATGGATATTTTGAAGA
>MJUU01028200.1:13834-28108 GCA_002080025.1 Modiolus philippinarum
AGGGACCTTTTGGGACTTCATGGGAAAAATATCCAAAATTTTCTCCTATGATCTCTTAAAGAAAATATTAACAAAGAAAGGCAACAGTAGGTCTGCATCCCATCAATGATAGCTGTCAGCCAGGAACATAGTTAAACATTGAATCATGTAAACCCAATGTCTGTTAACAAATTTGATAATATTTCTGTTATTTTAACTGTGATGTCAGTCTTAGCCTATCCGAGTATTATTTTGATATCCGTTTTAGTCCATAGGATTGATATAGGCTCTTGAAAGATTTTTAATATTTAATATGATGAATCTGTTATAGCTATTTCCCTGAAGTGTTGCTATTGTTTCCTGGATTAGAACTCTCCTATCCAGTGGAGGTACAAACTCCCTTTTTCATATCATTTACGGTCTGACGACGTGAATTGGCGTACAGACACGATCAAATTTGTAAGATGCTGTCGGGCAAGTTATATTGTTATACATGCTGTCGGTAATCTATATGACGAGAAATGACGAAACATGCACTATTTTGCTTCGTATCAAGGGATAAGAAACGCAATCTTTACTATGAGAAATGATTTTTCTTTCATCTGTATAATTTTCGTCCAAATAGTATTTGAGTCCAACAAACAAGAAAACGACAAAAGGCAATAAATGACCAATCAGTAGCAGTGAGAGATCAAAATATTATAAGTATTCATATACGGAAGATTATGCAAAATAAAGGCATATAGGTGATAGACAATCCAGATTCTCTATTAGGGTATTGAAACCAACACTTCTTTTTTGTTCATAATAAAGAAGCACATCATTTGATTTTCGGAAGAGGACACAGAATATTAAAAATACAAGAGTTTCATTATAAACAGTAAATTCCGTTATGCTGTACACATTTTTCAAGATGTAACCTCTCAGCAGAAGCTTGTATCAGAAATAACTCACAGTTTTTCTAGTTTTCAACAAAATTTACAAAAATTTACATATTGCAAGGTTCCAAATGGAATCAGCTTTCGGGTCAGCACAAAAGGGTTAATTAAAAGGGTGAATTAAGACACATGTTCTTTAAATCTGTAACTAGATTCACAAAGCACAGAAATTACGCAAGAGAGAAAATTTCATAAAAGAATTTGATATAGATATCACGAGAGAAATTAACAATTAATAATTTATCTCTCTTATTTCAACGGTGACCCCTAATTTTTATAATTTATACGTAAACATATAATCATTTCAGTAAATTCACAGTAACTTCGGTATTTAGTTATTTCAATGATTTTTACCCTCATATGGTAATTTCCCCTATCATTTCTTTGTAAAATCCCTAAATTTCCAATTTCAGTTTTTCCGCTTAAATGCACGGCGACTCCAAAATTTAATTTGTATTTTGAACAATAATACAATTATGTTCTACAAAGAAAATTTCACAAAATTCTAAGATAGGAAATTAATACCCTTCAGACACCTTAAAGCCCTGCATCATGACCAACGATTAAAGGAACATTACCTTTATTGATTTTATCAATTTATTAACATGTCGCAAGTTAATTAGCTTTATGTTCAATTTGTAGAACGTAGCAACATATATGCTGAGGCTAGTATTAGTAAGGAGGTAATTCTACAGGCTATGACGTAATCCAAGTTGAATGAACAAGTTAGGGCGGCAGTCTTTTTTTCTTCCTTTCTTGCTCTTTTTAAAACAAAGAGTATTATGTAAAACGATATTTCTTTCTTCTTTCTAGCTTAATAATTTGATTCAATATGAACAATAAATTATAGCCACTTCCCTAACGTTTTCCATCTCTTCTTACATGTATTGGAGTTCTCCCATCCGGTGGAGGTACAAACTCCGTTCGATCGCTTGTACGGGCAGAAGGCATTCGTTGGCGAACAAATCACAATAATGGACTAATGAAACTGAGGCTCTTTTGTTTTTTTTATGGTGTAAACAGTAAACTTGAGGGAAGACTTGTACAAGACTGCATACCTGTCAGGCTCACGCATTTTCTTATTTTTTGGATTACCGCCCATCCGGGAGCTTTGAATGTAAAAAAAAAGAATGGTATCGGTTAATCAAAAAGTTCCGTATTTAATATGTAGAATGCGGTTACGCCTAAAAATATTGTTATTGTTGAAGGGACATACAAAGTCCTTTTTTATTTCGAAAAAAAACTAAAAATGCAACAATTCTCTTCGTATCAAGGGGTGTAAAATAGAAAATTATCTAACTGTGAAACATGTTTGTTTTTTTTCATCTGCTTTGATAACGACAAAACAAAATAAGCGCAATTTCACAGCAAACGAGTATCGGACATAAATTACAAAGCTGTAGTGATTTTTATTAGAATATGAACAGTGTGTAGCAGGTTGTGCAAAGTCTACGCATATTATAGGAGTGTAAGATCGTAAATAGTTGATAGACCATCGACATTCTCTGTTTGGGTATTAAATCTAGTATAGAAACACTCCCCCTGCATTTTTTTTCATTCTTAAGTAACACATATTTGATTTCCGAAACAGGAACAGGCGTTTATCTCAGAAATAAATCATCCATTTACTTAACATAAGGTGAAAAGATAACCATACTTAAGCGTATCAGTGATTTTGAATACCAGTATATACCTATTTACAGGTCAAACTGCCCGAGTTTTTTCTTTGATAACGTTTCTCATTCATTTGTGTTCCCTGCTGCCAATTGGGTTGTTAGAAAAAAATCAGTCATTGTAGATGCTTACTATTGAATTGCATAATATTTTGAGTTTTTATGCAATAAAGGAATTTTCTCGGCGGGAAACAATTAACTCAAACATAATATCGGTATGTCTAATGTAAAATATCTGAAATGAAACAAAATTGATTCGTGATAATGTAAGTAGTTTATTTTTAAATTGTCAAAATAGTTAAATTCGTCCTTGTATTAGTTTAAATCTTTTAACTGTAGGTTTAAAATAGAAGTAATGTCCTGCTAAATGTAATGTAAATATTTGACTAAATAAAGAAATGATCGTTTTTTTTATATACGTGGACATTTTCAATTATTCTGCTAAAATCCTATAAATGTTTCGATTAAATGACACCGAAAATGATATAAATGTATGAAACGTAAAAAAAGAAACAAAATTAGTTCAAGAACCGATGATGAAATATTTCACAATATGTAAAGGTTATTTATGAAAACATTATTGGACATATTACAAGCTATAAGTAGAAATAGAGATATTAAAACAACCAAAAAGAATGAAAAAAAAAAAAAAAAAAGTATAAGCTTTTTTTTTTAAAAAAAAAGCTTGCCGCTTTTCAGCTTTTACTTATTTTACTTTAATAAAAAAAACTTTGTCTCAACATTGTAATATATACACCATTTACGATGGAGAACAGAAAAAAAACTCGAAATTTAAACATTTGCTTGGGTGTAAGAAAACCACCTGCAAATTTACAGATACAAAACTTATATATCAGTAAACAGTCAGAATGCGATGATACAAGGATTCACGACTTTTATTAGAAAGACTACGATGTGAAGATGTGCGCAGCAGAGTTTTACGACATAAATTATTTATAAAATTTTCATCGCTACTTATAAAAGGTGATTTTTTAAATTCAAACTTTCAAATCAATAGTCAATCTTTGTATTTTCGTTCAAAGTTTACACGAAATATTTAAATTGAACATTATTCAATTCAATGTTATGGAGATAAACATATTCAATGTCTATACTATTTCAGACATTATGTGAAATGTCAAAAATAATAATTAAAGAGCAGACAATCCTGTATCTTTTATCACCAAGGCCAGGCTCATCGTCACAAATGCACTGCGTCTCTTTTGTAACAGACTTAGTAAACTGTTAGGACTAAAGATCTAAGCACCAATACATCGGGAGAACTTCATCTTTCTTCAAGAAACATAAATAAATTTCCATAATTGTAATTAGTAATCATATCGGAATAGCGGATCGGTTTTTTATTTGTGAAAATGTTTCTCAGCATGAGAATTACACACCCATACACGAGCGTCATACTAGAATAGCACCATTTACGAGTTAACCCGAAACTTAACGATCCAACAGGAAGTTTGACCAAAGTTAAAGCCGCTTCTCAAGAGAAGCGGCAATAAAAACAGATAATATTATTGGAAAATAAATTTAAAAATCAGCAAATAGCATTTGACATAAAGAAGGGAACACCATGAAAACAGCATATAGTATAAGACACAACAAAATCAGAAAATAATATTGGACAGATTAAAAAAGCAAAATGTACTATATTAACAATGAAGGGATATAGAGTATATGCACATGAGACAGGTTTAGATTATCTATTTTACAAAATGACGCAGTTGTAAGTAAACGAATGAAATCGGAAGGACTTCCTTTAATTTTTTAGAATCTTTTAAGTACAATTTAAGTGAGAACTTTAACCGTCATTCTAAAAACGAATAACTTAAGGTCGGGAAAACAAAGACATAAAATGAGTACAGCATAGAAGAGAAAACTGAAGACACATACAAATACAAAGATGAACAACACGGACCCTATAAAACATGGATAAGTTGCACCGGTAAAGTAAGCATCTCCTGCTTCTGATAAGACATAATACTAAGCCTTTCGAGTTGAACTTTGGGGAGCACAAAAAGTTTTGTTAAGGAAATCGAAAAAGATAAATTAAATTAAAAAATAAAATAAGAAAGCAAAGACAACAGGAAATATTCACATGTCTCAAGATTTCAATAGCAGGCAATAATCCGCCAGAGATCTCCACAACAGATAAGCGAAATGAAAAAAAAGACAAAGTTAACGTTAACAACGAGACAGGATCTAGGGACAGCCAGACTTTGTACTGGCATAAGAAAATGCCAGTGGTAGGGTAAACCGGTTTTGGGGTACTCAATCTTTCCCTTATCTTACCCGTTTTCCTCATACGAATTTAGCCATATACAGATAGACTACTAATTATAAGACTACTATCTTGATTTATCGTTAATTAGAAAGACCGGTCTTACCGATCTCAGTATAAGTATTGTACAAGTAAAAGCAACATATAGCATAACGCTTTAATAAGTTTAAAAAAAAATCAAAATCAAAATAAAACTGATTCAAAACAAGTTTACATTTCTGAACCCTCACAGCTTGGAGATCTGTTAACTACAAAAATGTTAATAATTTATCTACCAGTCAGTCAGCGAATGCCCTGAAATAATATATGATCCAGCTTTTGTGTTTTCGTTTTTTCATTGTCTCTGGACTTTGATTTATGTATTAGAATCTTTGTTCTTATGGTATTCTACTACCGTTGTTATCTTGTTTTACCCTGCAACATATAGCTTTTACTATACAGATAAAACCCTACGTATATTGCTGTGTTGTATCCTGCACAGCTGTCTCGTATATATATACTATGCATGATATAGATTTTAGCCACGCCCACTTCCGGTATTTATGGTTAGACAGAAATCTCCAAAAATATACATATATTTTCCCTAAAATGAAGTTGTTTTATGTATTGCAGGATGAAAACAATATATAATTAGTGTCTTTAAATATCACAGGATAAAAACAATATATAATTAGTGTCTTTAGATATCAAATGTGTTTGTACTCGGCACGAAACAAATTGAAATGCTCGCTAGTCAGTCTGTTTTTAAGCCTTGTACAAATACAGTTGATATTTAAAAGCACTAACTATATATTGTCTATTTGTTATAATTCATGCAAAAAATCTGATAAATTCAGCATTTGGTTCTTTAAAATGTGATATATATTGCAGTATATTTGGTTTACTCCGATTTCCCTTATCAGTGTGTGATACTTTTTGCGTAAGAACGGCAACATGACATTTTGAATACCGGAAGATTGCCGCAGTAAGAAAATATCACTTTTGCCGACTGGGTGAGAAACCAGACGACATTTCTACGCTTTCATCATTTATGTAAATTTCTGTGACCTAATATCAGTATTGCATCTGCAGAGGAAACGGAAGTAGAATACCGAAGGAACAAAGGATTGGTAATCGAAGTCCACTACCTGGCAATAACAAGAACACAGAAATCAACGACGTTAGCTTCATATAGACAGCTACAAAATACACAAATAAAAACACAACATTCAAAACCAGGACACTCACATTGTTAAACTAAGAGTGACATCAGGTGTCCCGGGATAGTAAGCATGTCCTGATCCGTCCCAAATGTCGGCGAGTTAATCTGGGACTAAAAAAATTATTTTGCCTGTATCATTTTGTTTTTCACATATTTCTACGCGTGAAAGACATAAACTACATCAACGTAAAACGTGATTGTAGAATTTAAGAAGCATGATTACGTGAAAGGGAGCATGACTCCCTTCTAAGAACCTTACAGGAAAAGTTTGATACAAACAACACATTCATGTACCATCAATTATACCATGAATTATATCTCTTTAAAATACATTTATAATCGTATTCCCGTCACATTATTAAAAAAATTTACTCGATTAGAAAATTATGCATACAAAAGCTTGAGATTCAAATGTAAATTATTCCATTTTCCAATTCAAATCACTAAAGAGCTGTTGCGAATTGATCCAGTTTTATGACTGTTCGAGATTTGTAAGTTTCCATGAATACGTAAGAAACTTCTCCCTCTCACAATACTTATTATATTGTCAATGATATTTTTAAGGGTTCGAGTTCGACTTACGTCTTTTCCAAAAATTACGAATTTGCGACTGTAAATGAGATTTAGTCCAATAATTTAACAGGTAATCTTACAGATTATATATAGGTCATCTTGCAGATAATCCAAACTATTTACAGATAATCCTGCAGATAATCCAAGCTGTTTTCGTTTATATTTGACTCCAGATAATCCAAACTATTTACAGATAATCCTGCAGATAATCCAAGCTGTTTGCGTTTATATTTGACTCCTTGTTGTCTACGATTACATCTTGGTTATTAATATATGTATGACATCCAATTTCAACAATGTTTAAAATCAGGTCCAAAATGGAGAAAACTAAAGCGAGAACTGTACTCCAATCGCCATCTTCGGAATAAAGAACTGACGAATAAGCTATGATAAACAAGTCGAAAAAGGCATCATATATTTTGAAAAATGTCAACAATTTTTGTCTGTTAATTTCAGTATTGTTTTTCACAACGTGTTTTGCTGCGAAGCACACCCCAATGGAGCATAGAATTTCGAAGGCGATTATCACTCCAAATAGCATTTTACTTGCCGAGCCATCCACATAGTGTTCATTTACAATGGTGATGATTGTAAATTCGAGACTGTTTAGAAATAATCCAATAAAAATGCGTAAACACAGTAACTGCACCAGAAAACGCAAATCCTGTCTTTTTGTACAGGCCTTGCATTTTGATATTTGATAAAGTCCATTTCCTATAAAATCGAAATATTTCCAAGACCAACCAAAACATTTTTCTGATTTTTGAGTGAACTCCATTCCGCAAGATTTTTAAACAAACGTTACAACCTATTGAAACTTGATATATTGTGTTAATTTTTGTGTTGATAAAATGACCTTAAAATGTGTATTTAATATTATAAGAGTTTCGTTAAATAATGTACCAATAGTTCAATACAATTTTGGGGTTTAATATATAATTGCACGGTAACATGTAACTGAACTGGTGTGTTTTTATGTCAAAACATTAGATTTCTATTTTAAAGTATGGTCTAATAAAAAATGGCTATCAGTGGGAAGTATGGATGTGACTTCTATGTTATTGCAAGCCTTTTCAATAATGGATACTGGCGCAGCGTTTTTAATCTTCGAATATCTTTTTCAACACATTATGAGAGAACTGATACATGTTCGCTCAGCATTTTTCCGGCATTTAGAAAAAAAACGGACCCAAGCTGGCGAACAACAAGACAAAAAGAATAATAAGCCTAATAAAGCCAACGAATAATGTGAAAGCATGCCAAAATGGTCCCAACTAAAGGCCAAAGAGATGAATTTACAAATAAGATTACAAAAAAAAAGAAAGGCATAGACTTATTGCGTTAAAAAATAATGACTGTAAGTACCAAATACATGTAGGACAGGCGTATTGTTTGCTAGCTTGAGTATTGTTTTTAATAAACGATGTTCTTTTATCTACACAACATGGAGCTAGAATGTTCAGTGTTTGTACATACTCTAACATGAGGGCATACACTCTTAATATGACGGAACAATGATTAAATTTGGAGGATGGGAAGATAAAAGCAATGAGGAGAGGTTGGTCAGTTTTAAGAATCAATTCTTGGATTAATCATAGTGAAAATATTTGCGTGGTTTGTGAAAGAATTGTATTTATCGTAAATTATGACAAGAAATGAGGAAGTTAATTCATATAACCTTCTCAATTTCCAGATTTTCTTGGTAGTAAAAAAAATATTATTTAGGGGAATTTTTAAAAAATGCCTTTTGCACAAATCATGTGTGTAATGAAATGGGCAAGTATCAATTCACCAAAAAAAAAAAAAATAAAAAAAAAAATAGTCTGTTTAAGAGTTAACAGAAAAAAAATCGAATCCGAAATTAGCACCTTCACATTTGAGTAAATAAAAATTCGCACTTTTTGATGACGGAATGCTTCGGAGTTAAAAACGCTTATCAAATAGGATATACAACTTCTTGTGCGATTTTAAATATAATACAAACGAAATTTAAAGTTCTATAAACGTACACACGTATATTAAAAATAGTATTTGCGATTTTTAAAATCGTACAACCTATTTTTACAATAGAAAAAACGACATTTTAAAAGCATTCTTACAAAACATAAATTGTACAAACCAAAATTTTAATGAACGATTTTATTTAAGAAACTATTTTCTTCCATTGTCAAGTTTAAGTATAAGTTTTGCGCCATCTCATACACCTTGAAATCTAAAATTTCAAATTCTCGTTTTGTAAAACGTTCTTTGTACATGTATCTTGTGTTTGTGCCACCGTTTTGAATTTTTTTTTTAATTGAGATCAATTACTTCGAATCGAATCCATATCTGTACAAATATACATACATTTGTTTTAAATTGATTTAGATAAATTAAATGTAATTATTTCCTTTCTTTGTAAAAGTTTAAAATTTTGAAATTAATAATTTTCGTCTCAATATAACCTGCCATTTAAGTTTTTTAATGTCATTCATCATCACACAACGCTGGTTTCGAATTTCAGGTAAGATATAAACATATGTACGAAAGCCGGATAGTGTCAATAGATTTTTTTTTTATTTTCTCAGTAAAAAAAAAAATCTCACAAAAACAAAATTATCTCGTTATTTCGAATTAAAAAAAAAATTTTCTCAGAAAAACAAAACTTATCTCGTTATTACGCAATAATTATCTCGTTATTTCGAATTAAAAAATATTTTTCTCGGAAAAACCAAACTTATTGCGTTATAACGCGATAATTATCTCGTTTAAACGCAATAGTTATCTCGTTATTACGCAATAATTATCTCGTTATTTCGAATTAAAAATATTTTTCTCGGAAAAACAAAACTTATTGCGTTATAACGCGATAATTAACTCGTTATTTCGCAATAGTTATCTCGTTTTTATGCAATAATTATCTCGTTATTTCGAATTATCAGAAAAACACACTTAAAGCTTTATAACGCGATAACTCGTTTATATAAAAAAAAATAAGGTACCACAGAGCCACGCACATTCATTTCGCGGTCCCTTCACATGTCCAGTGTGTTTCGGCAGTTTTTTGTAAATAGATAAAACGGATGATATTCTTTTGAGATGCTTTTATTTTTGTGGTCTCAAGTCTGCCTCATCAGGGGTCCCTTGAAACAAAACAATAATTTGAATAATGTAGTCAAATAATTTTTATGCCTATCGAAAACAAGGGAAGTTTCATTAACAGGCTAACAATCTTTAATTATCCAAAAAACATTAAACAACTTATTGAAAATGCTCCAAACACATTAACATATACTAACTCGTTCCAACGACTTACCAGTCGCGGCCACGGGATACGCATACATCATGAGGCCTTCAACAACGAGTTTTGCTCACACTCATAGCTATCTCGTGGTCACGGCTTAATATGTCGTTGCCATGACATAGTATCTCGTGGGAACGACATAGCATTACTGAACAAGTTAGCCAATGTATCGATAGTGAAATGTAAAGACGCTTTCCGTGTGACATTTCAGATCTAATTAAATAAAACAAAATTGGCCATAACATTGAATTTTTTGTTATTTGATCTATACTGAAGAGACATTACAGTTGTCCAAATGCGCATATGCTGAATATAAATACACAGTAACTATTGAAATATCCTAGCTTTGATATTTGTATTGATGAATTATGCTGTACCGGCGCGCATTACTTAGACATACTAGATGTGTGAAACCAGATAAGGAGTAGTAGCAAGACCTTTTCTGTTAATGTGTTTTGGGCGTTTTCAGTCGGTTATTAAATGTTTTTGGTGATCAGTTGTTAACTGTTTTTGGACCTGTTTTTTGTTCTGTTAAAAGAGGTATGACCATTTACCCGGGGATTTATTTTATTCATCTTACTAATTTTGCGAATGCAGTAAATCTTCTCGAAAACTCTTCTAACAGGTCACATTTTACATACACCGTCAGAACAAAAGCTATTCCAATGCATTTTCATACATTTAGTAAAAAGATTCAGCCACTGAACTTGCCACTTGAATGCAATGATTACAATATTTGTAATTAAGTTTTTGTTTTGGTTCTCGGTGTTCTTTGAGTAGTACCATCCTCTCAAACACTGTAATTACCTTAAATTGACACAAAACAAGCAATGAAGGGATATGTAGTAAATATACACGAGACATTCTCTACAAATACATGGTAAAACAAAGCAACGGAAAAACGCTTATATTGATGTTCTTCATCTTGAAGTCAGCATGAGGCTTTCAACAATGAGCTTTGCTCATACCTCATAGTAAGTCAAGACGGCCCCTTGCACCGTTTTGAGCTGAATTCATTTCTAATTAACAATTACATCCATGCTCTTCATTATCCATAAATACCGGGTTGTCAACAAACATAAAATTATCTAGAAAAGTGTTCTTACAATCGCTGTCTTCCGTTGCACGACAAAAAACTAACAGTAGACAATAAAAACATTTAAACAATCACAGGGCACTCATCGAGTCAAAAGTAAGAAAACTTGGCATGATAAAAATCATGAGATGTGGGCACAAATAAACAGGTGGTCAGAATAACATTTTGAAAACATTTTTAACAAAAGGCTTTTTTACAGCGATATTCAACTGCAAGCATTCCAGAAAACATAAAAGTGTGGCATAAATTAATTTCATTTTCGAGAAGTACGCGTATCAGAGACCACATTTGAAGTCTGAAAATGGCCAAATATAGGATCAAAATTCACGTCTAAATGACCATACTTTTACTTTGTGTAAACTGTTTAAGGGAAACAAAAAGCACTGTTTGCTGTTAATGAGGTGGGGACCATTTTATGTTAATGTGTTTGGTGTATTTTAAGATAATTGTCAAATGTTCACAGACTTGAGACCACAAAAATAAAAGCAACTCAAAAGAATATCATCCGTTTCATCTATTTACGAAAAACTACCGAAACACACTGGTGTAGGGGCCGAAAAAGGAATGTGCGTGGCTGTTTGGTACTTTATTTTTTACAAACGAGTTACCGCGTTATAACGCAATAATTTTAGTTTTTCCGAGAAAAATATTTTTAATTCGAAATAACGAGATAATTATTGCGTAATAACGAGATAATTATTGCGTTCAAACGAGATAATTATCGCGTTATAACGCAATAAGTTTTGTTTTTCCGAGAAAAATATTTTTAATTCGAAATAACGAGATAATTATCGAGTTATAAAGCAATAAGTTTTGTTTTTCTGAGAAAAATATTTTTAAATTGAAATAACGAGATAATTATCGCGTTATAACGCAATAAGTTTTGTTTTTCTGAGAAAAATATTTTTTTAATTCGAAATAACGAGATAATTGTTTTTGTGAGATTTTTATTTACTGAGAAAATAAAAAAAAAATCTATTGACACTATCCGGCTTTCGTAGCGATGGCAAATGTTGTTCAATTTATATTTTAAGCATTAACGATAATACATTTAATGTCATTTTTCGAATTTATTGGTTGAATAATCAAGTGCAAGATTAACAAAAATAATAATGCTATATGTATGTAAAATCACATTTATTCGACAAACCCTATCTTATCGTCGTAAAGATGAGCTTTTCAATCACAATTATTCCATAAGCGCAACTTTTAGAAGCTAACTGATTTATCAAATATTATTAAATTATCGGGCTATATGTATTGCACGCATGATCCTTTCTAATAAGATATTAAGTAACTCGACTGTCTTTCAGGCCAATTATCACCTTTAGAAAACCAATTATAATAAATTGGCCAACTAAATCGTTAATGGGGGAACCTGGCAACGAGTTTTATTGCCACTGAAATAAATGAGAATAGATAAGAGCGGGGAATTTTGCCTTCTATAAGAAATTGAACCAATTAGCCTTCCCTTTTAGCCATAAATATAGAAGGGGTCTCCATACTTAATCTAGCGTTACAATTTATTCACCAGGTCCACGTCCAGTTCTTCCGTAACTTAGCTACCCCACATAGACATTGTATTCACCTATCCAGAACCACCAATTGCACTCGGTCAGCACTGTATTATGAGCCATTGGAGCAATTTCAACCCTTTTAGACATTGACAGTGTGTGGAATCAGATTTTAAAATAAAACTATAATAATTAGTTTGACTGCTTTAATTTTGTATATTGATTGTGTTTATTTTCAATTATGCGTAAAATCGGATAAGAAATGATAAACCTGTATATTAAGAAACTATAACATTATCCAACACGTATTTCTACACTCTGCATATGAACAATTAAGGTGAAGATCGGATTTTATTAAGTTATGAATGGTACCGACTTGCTTAAAGTAACGTTTTCGACGTTAAACGATTGCTAACGGAAGGTGTGACATCTTTCGGGTCCCGTAAAATCTGTATATACAAGCGCTTACAATGCACATCCCAGAGCCCTTACAGTTGTATGAAAGGGTTGGTTAAGTACATTTTTCTGTGTAGTTTCTTTATCGAAATGATTGACAATAAGAAATACAACAGTTGCAGTTAAAATACGTCTGGAGAATTCAGGGCGCTATGAACGTTACTAGGGCCATTTTTCAGGACAGCAACTTTGCAATACATGCGTATATGATGAGGATAAAGCATTGTATTAAAGTAAATAATAAGGAGTTTAAAACTTGTAAGTAGTAGGAAGTGAGCATTTTTAGTCACCCCAAAAACCCGTGGCGCTGTGGCGCACCCACATAAGGTCAAACCCCGCCCCTTTATGACGTCACGGTATCCCATGACTCACGTGACTCGGATCATCTGACCTATTATGGTAAGGACGCGTAACCCACGAGTCAGATGCATGACTCAGTTCGTGCCAGCATACCAAATTTGGCCAAACCATATGACTCACGTTCTATGATTCATACTAAGCGTATGACTCAGATCAGCTTACAAAATATGGTCGAAACGCGTTCCCCTATGACTCATGTACCATGATTCATACTAACCGTATGACTCAGGCCAGCTAATCTAATAGACGCGTTCCCTATGACTCAGACCCATGACTCATACAACTGGATGTCTCTTGTTGCGGTATGGCCGACAG
This sequence comes from Modiolus philippinarum, assembly GCA_002080025.1. Taxonomy (NCBI): domain Eukaryota; kingdom Metazoa; phylum Mollusca; class Bivalvia; order Mytilida; family Modiolidae; genus Modiolus; species Modiolus philippinarum. Next base: position 27,516 of record MJUU01028200.1, read on the forward strand.
GATGATGAGGCATGCCTACACGATGTTATCGGAAGTGAAAATGACGTTACCATAAAAGGTAGAGAATCCGTGGGACATGTCACCATATATGGAAAACATGACCAAATATGGAAAACGCATTGTTTTCGTTTGTACATCGATATAAACTTGAATGACCATATTTGGATTTGGGGTTGGGCATCAGATGACCATATATGGAAGACATGCCCAAATATGGAAAACGCATTATTTTCACTCTGGAATCGATTTCGACCACATGACCATATTTGGAAAAGGGGTCGACCATATATGAAAGACACGTCCAAATATGGTAAACGTTTTATTTTCGCTCGGGAATCGATTTAGACCTATATGACCATATTTGGAAATGGGGTTGGACATCATGTGACCATATTTGGAAAAGGGGAACTTTAGACTCGATTTTAGGAAGTACGGTAAAACAAATGTGGAAAACATTAGCAAGGGGGATAAATCTATGATTGTATCGATCAGGTAAGTATAGAACGAGTGACAACCCTGTGCGGAAGATCAGCGCAGAACGGGATATATAACTCTAGTAGTGAAATGAGAGAGAGTGGCGTCGGACAACAACG